>BMAO01011529.1:0-60154 GCA_019973975.1 Trichonephila clavata | reverse complement strand
AAAACTTGCTTTTGCAAGTTTTCACACCATGAAACTGAGTTAACAGTTAAAGCAAACATTATTCGTTTTAAACGAAATCTGAACGGCCTTGAACTGATAATTTAAGAACGTATCACACCTCGACAATGTATGATCTCCATTACAAAGAGGGCATTGTGACTGGGCGTTGGACGCGACTAAAGTCACCTTTCTTTGAACATTTCTCTTAGTAAATGAACTCGTAATGGATCTTGCTTGTGTTGCAAGGAATTGTAACAATTCATCCAGTCTTGGAATGACATCAGTAGGAAAGGTTCTCTCAAACCAAGTTCTGGAATTTGTATCAAGCTTGAACAATATCATATGCATTAAAAGGGTATCTGAAGTCGGGTCAACTTTGTATTCAAGGGACTCCAACATTCTTACGAATTCCTTAGTGGAATCTATCAAATTTAAAATTTGTGTTGATGATTCTCCACTCAAGGGTGTTATATTGATAAACTTTTCACTAAGGATGACATAATTTCTCTTTTATTAAAGTATCTATCCTTTAGCAATTTCCAAGCGATTTCGAAATTATCATTGGTAATGGATAAAGAATTACGATTCTTAATGCATCTGACCTTAAACTTCCCTTTAATACTGCAACTTTTGCGCTCCCGTTAAATTTTGATTGTTGGAAACTGAAGCTTCAAAAAGATCGGAAAAGGCAAAGCCACTCCTCAGTAACACCTGAAAATATAGGTAAGGACAACGTAGGAAGTTTCACTTCAGCTGACTGAGCTGAGATTGAAGTTTGGCTTGAACCTTTGTTTATAGTCTCAAGATCGGAATTTATTACAGAAGGCACAAGTTGAGTGTCTATAGTGACAAGTATTGCCTCTAACATATCTAAAATGTCGTCCTTTTCCGTACAATAAGTTTCTTCGTCCTTTTCCTCGCAAATACTTATAATGAATCCAAAACATCCTTTACCTCAGTTCTAAATTCTAAGAATCTATTTTTCCGAGCAAATAAACCCACATTATTTAATTTCTCAATTTCC
The DNA here is from genome assembly GCA_019973975.1 of Trichonephila clavata. NCBI lineage: Eukaryota > Metazoa > Arthropoda > Arachnida > Araneae > Nephilidae > Trichonephila > Trichonephila clavata. The sequence goes on along the minus strand of BMAO01011529.1, from coordinate 59,130 downwards.
TCTTCTGTTTTATTTGCAATTTTGTAATGGAGGATTTAACACTCTTTTTTTTCTTCAATAAACCCTCAATATCCATTTGAATATACCAAAAGGAACGATTTAAAGAAAAAACAAATAAACACCACTGCTCGCGAACGAATAATTGTCAAGTCGACAGACGAAACACGATTCTACTTGCACCCCGCGAAAAAGGGGGTAAAGGGGGAAAAAGAGAGGGGAGAACTTCTAAAAAGAATTACTACGGAAAAACGAATAGGAACTTTAACAAGCGGGGAAACGAAACTCAAGTTTCTTATTTTTATGTTATAGGAACGACAATGGCAGAAACACACAAGTAATTTACCACCGATAATGAAAAAACAATCAATTAAGCAAATAACTATCTTTAAGCAGATTAAGCTCTTTTGAATACTTAATTCTGAAATATTACACTTCGAAAATTTATTTTTAAGTTTAATTCACACAACAAAGAATTTGAATTTTTCATGAATTGAATTATAACAATATGTTTTAGAAAAAATATAATTCGAATTTTTCATCAATTGAATTATGACAATATTTTTGAAAAAATATTGCCAAAGCACAACAAGCCAGGAGTTTTGAATTAGAATGTTTCACTACTGAGCTCCGGCTGCTAAGGACCAAAATGGTCGAAATAGGAATGGTTCGAAATTTCTTACCTGACTTGTTGGTTTTTTAAACTCTAATAGGGAACACCATCCTTTCTGTTACCTGCAAATAGTTACTAAATGCTTGAAAAATGAACTTGTCTGAAAAGAAATTGAATCTCGATAACAAAGAACGGCCACACCCTAACGAGTTTGAACACACACTGTTTATTTACTAACAAGAATATTACAACGGAATGCGCAGCGCGCCATCTGTGGACTGTAAGATGAAACAATTACTTTTACATTTAACGATCCAAAGTAGGTGCGAAACTTGTTTAAAGCCCAAATCACCGCTAAACATTCGCGCTCGGTTACTGTGTAATTGCGCTCCGCCTTATTAAGTGTGCGGGATGCATATGCTATGGGTCTTTGACTTTGCGTAAGCACCGCTCCAATCCCAATAGAACTCGCATCTGTAAAAAGCTCAAATTGTATATTAAAATTCGGTAAATTTAGCACAGGTGCTTCCGTAATTGCACGTTTGATCGATTCAAAAGCAGCTTGCGCCTCTTCCGACCAATTAAATTTCCTCTCCTTTTTTAAATCATACAGTGGCTCGCAGAGATCTGCGTACCCCTTAACAAAATTTTGATACCATCGGCCATTCCGAGAAATTTTGATACTTCTCTCAAATTTTTTGGTGCTTTCATTTCGAATATTGCCTTAACTTTAGATTCATCCGTGGCTATCCCATCTTTACTAATCACGAGGCCTAAGTATTTTAGTTTCTCACATCAAAACTTACACTTATCTTTGTTCAAAGTCAACCATGCTTCTTGTAATAACCTAAATACTTCCCTTAAATGTTCTAAGGGATGTGTAAATGATGGAGACGCGATAATAACGTCGTCCATATAGACTAAGACACACTTCCCTAACAGAGGTTTCAAAATAATATCAATGGTCTTCTGAAAATTTGGCGCTGCCCCCGATAGGCCGAGTGGCATGCGCTTAAACGCATAAGTGCCGTTTTTTTGTCACAAAAGCCGTTTTGGCTACATCCCTGGGGTGTACTGCTAATTGAAAATAGCCAGAGAGCAGATCCAAGGTACTCATTATTTTCGTGTGAGGAATATTGGTAATTAAATCCTCTATGAGTGGCAAAGGATATCTCGGGTACTTAGTTACCGCATTAAGTTTGCGATTATCCACCGCAAATCTGTAAGCCTCGGGATTGTCCTGGGGTAACCCGTTCCTTTTACGACATAAAACTACAGGAGATGCGTACGCCGATTGAATTTCTACGATGGCGCCTTCTCGTAACATCTTATGTATATGATAGTCAATGATACCTTGTTTAACCCTGTTATATCTATATGGTCTGAAGACCACTGGACGGCTCTCCCCCGTATTGATTTCATGATATAATACATGAGTAAGACCAGGTTTGTCTGAGAATAGACTTTTAAAACAATTAAATAACGATTTTAAATCCATTTGTTGACTTTGATTTAGTTGTGAACTCGAAAGATCAATTTCTACATTCTCCTCAACAACTCTTAATTCTTCGATTTGCGAATCCGGAATCGCTAAAGACTTTTCCTCGAAATTCATAGTAATCTTTGCGTATCTTATAAAATCGACGCCTAAAATGCATGGATATTCGAGATCTGCCAGTATGTGAAAATCCCATTTTTTTTGTGAATTCTCTGATTCGAATTTCTAATTCTATTGTTCCTACATTGTTGCAACAGGCACCCTAAACCGTTATAACTTTTGCATTTGATTTTTTTATAAGAAAAATATGCCCTATATACGTTTCTTCAGAGATAAACGACTTCTTGGCTCCAGTATCCAATAATTCCTTAGTGAAGATGTCGTTCACTAAAATTGGCACATACGGGAGTTCTACAGGGGACATCCTTAAAGCAGAAACTCTTATAGGATGTTTCTCATCAACATGCGATCGATCTTGATTTCGAACGCTTAAAAAGTTTAAATTTTTATGACTACCCCTATTCCATCGATTATTCGACCCCGTTCAAAATTATCACTCGGACCCCTATTTCTAAATTGATCTCGTCTATCACGACTTTCGAATCCTCGATCATTCCTATCAATATGGTTCCTGTTCTCGAACCCTTGATTACCATAGTTCCCCTGAGGTCTCGTCCCATAGGAAGTTCTATAACCCTGCTTCCTATCATTTTGACTTTCGACTACCCCAGTTACTCTCCAATTTCTATTAGTACGACCCTCGTTAGACCTCCTACTCCATCACAAGCTCGTCTTCCAATATTATTATTGCTCGAACCCGGATTGTCTCTCCTCAAATATCTGTCTTCATACTTGGATATCATCTGAAGCAACTGGAATTGAGTAGTTGGATTTCTTATCTCAATATAGTCCATTAATTGCGGTTCCAAACGAGCAACAATACGTTCGATCAAACTCTCATCCGACATATTTAATCTCAACTTTTTATGTATTTTAAGAATCTCGTAAATAAAGTCTGACGGAGCCTGACCGTGACCCTGATACGACGAATAGAACTTGACTTGCAATTCAGTCTTATTCCTAACCGCTGGGAACTTGCCGTCAAAGCCTCTTTCAATTGCTCGAAATCCGAAGCAGTCCCTTTCACTATCGAAGATCCGAAAATTTCGTACCAGTCCAGGGCTCGACCTCGGAGACACCCTTTAAGATAATAACATGCCAAATTATTAGGTATCTCGTAAAACTGAACATTACTGTCAAAATATTCCAAAAATTCCTCTATATTTTCCACACCAGAAAAAAAAAATTATCAGGCAAGAGCCTAAAATTAGATCTGACTCCCATCTCGGGGTTAAGGGTGAAATGTCCGGATGATAAATTCGTTGGGTGCCATTGTCGTGTCCCTGTCCTATCTTGGACTGGGTTCACATTGCCCGGCGCGCCTGGTGTAGAAGGAAACATATTATCACCAACGAAAGCCATAATTACAAATATTTATTAACAACACAAATAACAATTACAAGTTCAAATTACAAGTAGAAACCCTGGAGTGATTACTCAATTCCCTAGATTAATCCTGATACACAACTCTAACATTCAATTCTGACCTTTAAATCTAATATTCCCTACTAAGTAAGCTCAGCCATCAGAATTGACAAAGGAGACGAACCCTTACTAAAGTCAGGTCGGTACTAACTCTAATACCTTTGATTACTTCAATGATTAACAATATCAATTACTATCTAATACTCGCTAAAGAGATCCGTATACAATACTTACAATTAGTTTGGCAAATCCTTCTCTTTCTACTTTCTTACTAAATCTAGACTTTATATAGTCGAATTCATTAGCATATCACTATCTCGTGTTTTTCCCGAGGAAGCTGTGAAATAGAATAATTGCTGGCCCCAAAGTTACCCAAGAGGATTAATGAAAAATTGACGCAGATAGACCCGTCACAACCTGATTCTTCTACTTCGGCAGGTCCGTCTTGTGGAATACTTTGATTCAGGTTAGATCGGATAAAGGCTAAGATAAACCCTCGACTTTACAAATTCAATATTTAGCTCTTCAGCTTTGCTCGTCGCGTTACTTCACACTACATTTGTCAACAACTGCGAGTTGATTTACCGATGCTTCAATTCACTTTATTTTAAAAATCTAACTCTTCACTTTACTACTCTCTCTCTTTCACTTTTACCTCACTTTCACTTTCACACAGTTAACTCGCGAAACCCAAACTTATATAATATCTCTCATTTGCATAAATCACGCTTTGGCTCCCGGTGGAGATTGGTTGAAATAAATAAAACTTGAAAGAATAGTCGAGAGGATTAGTGAAGACAGTACAGATACGTCACAATTTGTATTTAAAAAAAATATTTTTTTTCAACGCATTTTATCTAATATTACCCTAAAAACATAATTTCTAGTTATGCTTTTGAATGTGGGGGAATAAATGCTTTTTATACAGTTACCACAATGAAAACTAATTGAAGTGCAATTAGGATCTATTAAGACTGCACAAGTATATTTTAAATTTGTGAAAATAAAAAAATGATGGTATTAAGGGGTCACATACCTTTTAAAAAGTCAAAAATGGTTAAAAATGTAATACAACTTTAAAGCTCTATAAATTTTTTATTACTGTTTCCAGGAATGTAAATTTTGGAGGAATAAACAAATAGATATTACTTTACTCAAAACATATCCAATGAACACATTTTTAATTAAGATAAATTTTTAATTGGCTGATTACAAAAGTAACTTTTGGTTTTCTTTTCGCAAGTGATATGCATTGCGCGCAGCTTTATAAAAAAGTTTCCAATATTTTTTGACGATATTTTTGCTCAGTGTTGGTAATTGTTTTATCTTTAAAATGACGAAGCATGAAACACTGTTTTAAATTTTTTAGCAAACTAAAAAAGTTTAAAATTAAACTTTTAATTTTTAAAAAAAATTGCTATTTTTTATTAATAATTTTAAATTTTTTCATTAAAAATTCAAACTGGTTCGTCATTTTGAGTACAAATATGGTCAGAATCTCCAGTAAAAATTTTATCAACTTCCAAGAAACGGTTTTGAAAATATCTTGCGCGTAATAAGAAAAGATGACGTTCTGAGAAAATAGACTTTAAACATAAAATTCACCACAGCTTTATATATATATTATTTTGGTTATTCAAATTATAACTAAATTTAAATTAAAACTAATATGAAGTTTATTTAGTCAATAAACATTCATTTATTAAAATTATTATAATTAAAAACATATATTTTGCACATAATGTGAAAAAATTACGTTAGGAGAAAATAGACATCAAACATAAAATTCACCACAGCTTTATATATATATTATTTTGGTGATTCAAATAATAAATAAATTTAAATTAAAACTAACGTGAAGTTTATTTAGTCAATAAACATCCATTTATTAAAATTATTGTAACTAAAAAAATATATTTTACCAATGCAGTACAAACATCAAAATGATATCAAAAGCCACGAAATAATCAAAATACAACAAAGTGATTCATTTCTTCAAAATAAAATTAAAAATTTCATAAATATTACTTAAAAAACAACCAATATCTTAATTAATAACTACTTTTTATAAATATTAAATTATTTATGGTAGAATGCAGTGTATTACAATGATTCTAAAATGTTAAAATTCACCACATGCATATGATGTTCCCTCTTTTTCAGTTAATTTTTTACAGGTAGCTATAAATTGCATTCTCTTAACCTGTCGCACTTCCTTTGTGCGGAGATTAAAATGTCGCTCAGCAGTTTGAATTCTTTTTTTATCCACAAGTGTAACAAATTTCTGAGCAAAATCGCCAACAGTCAGACCAAGAGATTGCATTATTTTTAATCTGCCTTGATTGCCATCATTGAAAATGACAATTGCCTCATTTGTGGAAATATCGACAATCTTTCTACCACAACCTAAAGTTTTCGGGCATAACTTCCATATTGTTGAGTTAATCGATTCATTGTTATTTTGGGTTTTACCCCCTAGACATTTTTGTAGGAGTTTAGGTTGTGACAGATCATTAAATATAGGTTTTATGGCATCCATTACTGCCACTGGCAATTTGTTATTGTGTCTAAAAGTTTCAACACTGCCCTCTAATAACTGATTTTGATATTTTCACCAAGATTTAGGGCCTATAGGGCAAAAACTGTGCAATGGTTCTTCGTCGCTTGAACGCAGATGGAAATATACAGCCCAAACAGCTTTTCGCATATCTAACAGGCATGTTTTGTTTTGTCGGATTGTATTTCCATAGTATGATGTCATTAAGTCTATCATTCTGTCGGTCAACCTTCCTTTTCCACCTATTGACTTCCCATCACTGAGTTTAGAACTCAATTGTTTTAACTTTCGTAAACGACTTCCCATTCTTTTTTGAACATGTCCAACACATTCAATTTTTGAAACGGAGATATTTTCTCCATATGGATTGGATGCAGTAATAGATGAGAAGTTTTTGGAGTCACCATCCCCGATGTAAGATGTATACCTCACAGAACGATGACTTATTGAGCGCTGAAATATACGAACCATTCCCCCAGTCTCCATCATGCCAGCTGAGCCGTTGTGGTTTTTCAAACACTCTTTAACGTGAAGAATTTTCCACTTTTTGTAAGCAGGTGACCCATTTCTTCGTTTCCAAGAGTTACATCCCTTTCAGTAAGAAGACATCACTTCCACATCAATAACCTTTCCTGTTCTGTCCCCTATGACAGCACACACACCAACACGAGAAGAATAGCCACGGGTTTTCCACGTTCCATCTCTACTAATTATTATATCAGAAGAATTTGTCAACGTCACCTCCTCCAAAGCTGCATTTTGCATTGAAGCTTCTGCAACTTCTTTACTACACAATAGTATGTTTATAACATTATTATATGATTTTTCAGCAATTGGTGGAGGAAAGTCCATGACACCACAGATATTTGTCATTGCTGCATGGCCCTGACCGATTGTCCTCATCGCATACACAAAACGTCTGTTTATTTCAGGAATATTTTTTCTTTCACCCAACATTTTTGAATTTCTAAACGAACATAAGTCATTACAGTTCTTGCATTGAATCGAAAAAACACTAGACAAACCTCTTACACATTGTTCTTTTAGTGTGATATCTCCACCACACTTTTTGCAAGAAGCAAAGTTTTGAATGTTTGTAAACATAATATATTTGTCAAAGACTCTATAGCCATCAAAACCATCATTATTTTCAATAAAAGATGAATCAACATCTTGCAACTGAATCTTCTTTCCAGATGCACTGTTGTTTAGCGATTCATGCACACTGTGTACAGCTTTGCCCCTCGTGTACATATTACCAGTAAACTTCCTTTTGTTTGGACGATTACCTGAAGATCTTTTGGCAGATTCAGTCGAATTCATCATTAAAAAGTTTATAAGAAACAAGTATTTTTCCTAAAACTTATTTTATATATACTATATGATGTGAAAAGCATTAATGAGCGAGCATAGAATCAGTAATCACTTTATCAAAACAAAGTAGAAGTTAAAGTAATATAAAGTTGGTAGAAGTTGTAGTTAATATATTCAGAACAATAATAATAATATTTGAGGCTTAGATTCAAGCATTTGATTATAATTAGAATGGAAAAATAAGAAACGCAGCTGTCACTAGTGGCATGACAGATGTCATCGAGCCGCCAAAATGTAAACAATACTTAAATCACCTTTTCTGATATTTTTATATTCTTAATAACTTCCTTTCTATTAAGAATATCTTCATGCGGTTTCTTTTAAAACGTTCAGAAAGGTTAGCTCGATAAAATAAAATAATAATAAAAAATCGATTTTTCCGAAATTTTAAAAGGTATAAGACCCCTTAACAGGAAAAGCGTAAAACCCACAAAATAATAATATTTTTATTACAATTATTATATTTCTATTACATAATGATATTTATATAAGATTCTTTTTTTAAAAAAAAAGAAAATGTTTTTCTAAGAAATCTTATGACTTAGTTCAAGTTTTCCTCTTTTGCCCTCATTTTGTAGTGTCAATATGTCGCATTATGTGAGTGGACCTCTTATCTGAATGCCAATTCAAAAATGCGTTTATAGGTTATGCACTACAAAACTTTGCCGAAAATTCCGAAATTATGAATGGTTTTAAAAAATAGATAGCTTTGTAAGCGAGCTGCTTGTAAGCGGCATAGCTTTGTAAAAGAGTTTAAAGCTATTAAATAAAAATATAAATAAAAATATAAAAATATAAACGTAATTTATGTAAACAAAAATTTCAGCTTGCACAAATATTATGCTCTTTGACTTGTCATTTCGATATAGAATGTCTTAATATATTATTTAATTGATGATAATATTGTTTACGTATACAACTAAATTTTATACTACTAACCGTTCGAATAAACATTTTAAATTCCTACTAAATTCCTCAAATTTGATGTTTGATGGAAAATAAAATTTTTCATTTGAACTATACATACATGCTAAACAGTCCAAATTTTGTTCAAAAACGGAATGAAAATGGACTGGCAGACCAAGGAATTAAGAATTATAGTCCAGCCTGATTGTTCTTTCTATTTTCGATTTTAAGGGGACATGGCATCCTGTACACATGCATTTTTATCTATATATATTTATATGAAAGTTTTTACAAGTTCCCGATTTGAACACACATGAAATGTATGTTTCAGAAGAAAAAAAACATTTTTAAGCAATTAATTTTAAATTTTTTAAAAAATATTTCACTTACTGTATAATTTCCACTACTATAAATTTTAATATTTTTGAGCAATCTTTTTTCCAGTATTCTTAGAAGTGTTCCTCATATTTGTATGCATGGGATTGGTATTAAGAGTAATGTTTTCATGTTACAATTTTTCTCGTTTCGGACTCTATAAAAAACGGTAAAAAAGCTGCTTTATCTAACTTTTCTGGATTTGTTTGTAAAATATTCACATAAATCATCATTCCATGCTCAAAATCATGCAAGCCTTTTATACAAAACAACTAGAAAAGTTTCAAAATTTTATATTATATGTAAATAAAAGAAAAGCTTTCGCGCGCATTTTAAGTACACGAGTATCGTAAAAAATTAAAACAAACCCGAGAAAGTCATTAAAGCTTTAGTCTTGCTTTGACGTATTGTTCGGAAAAATCAAATGGCTAAATAATGCAGCTAGAGCTACGAAATTTTGTAAACATATTAGGAAAGTCACACACTTAAAATGAGGTAAAAAGTTAGTCATATTTAGAGAAATTTTAATTACAGTTTGTTCAAATATCTTGAATAGATGAGCTCCAATGTGAATAAAATAATAATAAGATATATTACACATCCTCTTATCAATTATTTTTTTTTAAAAATGTGAGGATGAGCGAAGAAAAAGGAAAAACTACTTTCTAAGAAAATGATTATTTATTTTTGTTTTATTATTAGTGGCTCCTGTAATAGATGCCCAATACTTCCCAGACACGATTACAGCCAATGAAGGTGAGAGGGCGAAATTCATTTGCAGCGTAACAACTGGGGATCCACCAATCAGGTTTAAATGGCTCAAAAATGGGTTCCCATTTGTTTCTGCTGCAAAGGTATCCGTTCAGCTATTGGATGATTCATCTGTTCTTCAATTCAGAAAGGTTCAAGCAAGTGACAGAGGCCAATACACCTGCATAGCAACAAATTCAGCAACGTCAACAAATATGACTTCGCAGCTTGTTGTGAATGGTAAATATAAATGATATAAAAGTTTGAAACACAATTCATTTTTTTACTAAAATTATATTTACAAATGTAGATAGACATATTTAATGTGTGCAATAAAAACATGTGATTGATTTATGTTTAATTTATATTTTATTTGCATATCGGGAGTAAACTTGTCTTGAAAATTTACAACGCTACTTTTACAGTAGATGTCATCAAAATGGCGATATCTTTTCGGGAGCTTAAGATTTAAGGATGATTTTTTTGGTTATTAATATAATATTGATCCCAATGACACTGAGAAAAATAATAATAAAATTCCCGCTCCCCTTTCCTTTCCTGGAACATAGACGGTACCCGCACGATCGTGCGGGTTGGGCGTTTTCTGTGAAATCAGCACCTGTAAAATTTTACATTTTTCGGCTCTAAGTTGATGGAAGAAACACAATGATTTCAACTAAAATTATTACAAATAAGGAAATTATTGATGAAAAATTAATTATTTTATTGACTCATTATTTATTTCGTGTGGAAATCTATAAACATGTTTTTTGTTTTTGATGTGCATAAATATACATTGCATTTATCACAACATGTTTTCGAACTGCTCTTTTCTAGTTTTCAAATCATTACTTGCGAGACCTTGAAATGTCATCAACACATCGAAAATGAATATACGTGTCAAGCCTTTTTATCCTAGAATTGACAGGATAAAAAACATGACATTTATTGCAGGTGGATCAATTTTTTTGCGAGTGGAATCGCTCACAACACTGTTATATTCATCATCAGTTAAAATACTTTTGTCAGAATGTGGAGAAGCTGCTACTTCAACTATCTCATAACTTAAATTTTTAAGCGATCCATTTTGATTTTGGGGTGAATTTTATTTGATAAGGCATATTCTTTGCACAGAAATTGAGAATTTGCAACAGCTAAAACATTGAAATGAAGGCGTTCAAGAGACTTTGATGGTAAAGAATTATCCAAAATTGTCTTTCCATTTCAAATATTTCCATGTGTTTCTTCATCGTTCAAATCTGAACTTGATTTTTTTTTCAATATACGTAATTTTTATGTTTTGTGTTTACAGTACTGTCATCATCCAAGAGTTCTAAGAGTACTAAGTTCTGATCTAAGTTCTACCTGATTTATTCATCAATTGCAAAATTTCTACTTGTGTGAGAATTCTCCTTTTAGATACCTGAAAAAGTTTGGGGTTAAAAGTTAGCACAGTATTCCATGAAAAATAATAAAATATATCAGAAAAATTTTATTACTTTAAAAAATAAAATGTTTAAACCACATCATGCCAACTCCCACAGGAAAACCCAGATTTTTTTTTGTTGGGAGGGGGGTGGGAAGAGATATGGATGGACATATCTGTGTAAAGGATGAAAATGTCATACCCCTCATCAAATGTGCTAAAGTGAAAATTAATTGCAAAAAATGGCCAGAGAAAGAAAAAAGGGACTCGTCCATAGCAAACCCAAGAAATATGGTTTTAATTACATAACAATATATCTAATTTTTATTTAGGCTACTATCAATATTATTGAAACAGAAAAGGAAAATCATATGGCTACGCTTACTTTTATAGCTGTAATGACTCAATAAACACCCAATCCGCACGATCGTCGAGGTAACGAAATCCCAAATCCTACAAGCAACATTAATAGAGTACAATTAATATTTTGTCTATTTTACAATGATCTAAACATTAATACAAAAATTTGTATCCAAGCAATTAGAAATATATTGATAATTACCATTTTATGACAGATAAAAAGAAGACATGTTTTCGTTGTATTTGAAAACAAAGTTAGATTTGCTAGCTTAAAGTAAAACATGGACAACCCCCGTCTGTTGATAAAAAGTGATACTTAACACTCTCTGCAAATACGCTCAATAGTTGGATTCGGGATTTTCTTACATACGACTATTCCAGAAGCAAAAACGTATAAGAATGCCTAATCTTCACGATCGTATGAGTTGGGTCTTAAAGGGATAACATGCCAACTGAAGGTCTTTGAGCCTCAAAAAAAATGAACGTGCATCCTTTCCTCTACATGGAGAGTTTAATAACACTGGGCTTGAAGTCATGAGGCGCTGGGACAGGGACCACTAGGCTACCGCGGTCAACCATGGAGAAGATAACTATACACTGTCACTATCACTACAACATCGTTATCCACTATCTGACTCACTCACTCAAGGGAAGGCCAAGCCCACCAAACGTTTGACCATCCACGAGCGAGTTGATCTATTCGAGGTCTGAGTCACCATTATGATGGTCAATTACAAATGATTATGGACTAAAATTACGAAATTCATCGTCATAACTCCAAAGCAGCATTAATTAATAATAAAAAAACGCTTCTTAAAAAATGAGTATTTAGCTTATGATGTTTTATTAAAATCTCATACAGTGGCTTTAGTAGCCCAATAGTCATGGTCATGGACTTCTGGTTGGAGAATCAGGACTTCAAGCCTTGGTGTCTCTGAAGACCCTCCGGGTAGAGGGGATGCTGCATGTTAAATCTATTAAAGTGGTATCGAAGTTCGCAGAAGGGAGTGCAAGCTCAAATGCTGTCCTCGTAGCATGCTTGAGGTTCAAAATTATGAGGTCCATTACCAATGACTCTCGTTTTGCTTTATAGTGAGACATTGATATGACTCATACTCACTCAAAGAAGCCAAAACTACCAAAGGTTTGACCATTAACGATATATATTCGAAGTCTTAGTGACCACCATAGGGTTCATTCTCTCATGACTTTAGATCATAATTACAAGGCTCATTCTCATAGCTATAAGGTAACATTAATTAACAGAAAGGATTATGCTTTTAAAAAATTAATATATCATTTTAATATGTAGTGTTTAATTAAAACTCCTGCAAAGTTTTTTTTTTTTTACTTTAAGACATTGTTTTATTAAAAAAAAAATAACGCCTTGCTTCAAACCTAAGAAACGAAAACAAATAAAAAAAATATGTTTTCTCTTTTCTCTAGTAGAAAAAGTCGACTTTTGTGAAATGAATAATGATTAATCTCCCTAAAATAACAAACAAAACGTTTTTACATCACAAATTTATGCACCGCTTTGACGGAATCCTCACCTATCGATCACCGCTTCTCGGAAACGTAATGCTCTTAATATTCCAGACCTACACGGGAAACCCCGTTACCGGCGATGCATAATTTGACCAATTGGATGCGATGCACTAAGTTCCCTATTAATTAAAGACATAGCCCATTAATGAGATCCGCTAATGCCTCTAGCTTTGAACAGCCGATAAATAAATTGGTTTCAACATCCTGAAAAGCACCAAAATAGGAGATAGGTAGAGAAGGCTGGGTATTATCTGTTAGGGGCGAGAATATAATTTATCGATATTGTCCATTACGTATGTTTCAGAAAATAAGACTGCGATTTTAATATATTTGGGAATTTTGTTGGAAGACCAAATGTTTCTCTATCATTTGGGATGTTTTGTTTGTTTTACTTGAAGTAAGATATGTGATGAAAGAGTTAAAACTCTTGTCGTATTATACTTGAGTTGCATTACAATTCAATATCCCTTTGTCCCCAAAGGAAGGATTTAAAACTAAATAATGCTGCAATAGAGGAAGAAAGAAAGTTTATTTAGATACATTTTTACTAACTTTAAGATAATTTACATTTATAACAGCCTCTTAAATTTGAATTAATTTACAAACTTAGTAATTATAAAAGATTGAATTTTTTTCATAAATTATGTTTTGAATTTTTCCTTTCCAATTAATTGTTACACAAACCTTTATTGACACTAGTGTGAAAAAATAAAGCGACAAAATCATTTTTCAATATACAGCCATGAAAACGGTAGAAAAGGAAATATCATGATCAATAGGACAAAAAGTCAACATAGCAGAAAAGTGATGCGCATGCAAGTATAAAAAAAACCCTGTTAGATGTGACGTGAGAACAAACATTTCGTGTGTTCTCACGTCAGAGTCAACTCGACAAATGCAAAGTATTTAAAAAAGAGAGAGAAGTCTCTTATTCCAGACATTCGTGGAAGTGATGTCCTATATGCAATATGGAAACAAGGACATTCAGTGTCATAACTTACACACCGTAACCCCCACATCGCTGGGGGATTCTAGGGGCCCAAAGCTTATGTTATGCTATGGTTTTGCAATCCTTTGTCATAACCGGCTTGGAGCCCAAGACCTGTCTTTGCAGGGGGGGGGGGCTAATATTATCCGTTACACCACCGAGTATACCGCTATACATGGTAGAATGATCAGTAAGCTTGAGATGGAACAGAATTTTTTACGAGTTTCGCTCCAAATTTTTGAACTGACAAAATTGGTGTAAGAATAAAAACGGATTGAACTGGTTAAAATGCAAGTTGCAACTTGAATAATATAGATAGATATCAGATCACTTTCAAGCTGAAATGGATTGGTTCACTTACTCAAGGAGTGGCCGCGGTAACCTAGTGTATTAACTCGTTATAGTATTGAACTCGTGGCCGGAGTGTCACGGGTTCGAGCGCTAGTGCACACACACAACTGAAGACCTTCCCATGGACTAGTGTGGCTGTACGAAAGATTATTAATGGTCGGTCAAAAAAGGACAAGTTGTTAATTGTTCAGTTGTGACTTGTTATCTATCGTTCAGTTGTCACACATAGCTGTTAAGAAATATTCTTCACTGCCTGGTTTCGATATCTTATTACGTTGCCAATGACACACACATAAATATATAAGTAATTTTTTTAATATTTTTATATAATATGGTGTGTGTGTGTTCATTCTTAATTTGGTAGATTATTTAAATAATTTCTTTTTCAATTTCTGTAATACTTTAATAAATATAAAGTGTAATAAAATATGAATAAAATTTCTAATATATTAAGTGTATCTGTAAATAGTATATAATATTTTAGAAATAACATTATATTAACTGTATCTGTCATTTTTCACTTAATTTTTGCTTATATTTTGCCATTTAAATAAAAAGTCGATTTATTTCACTTAATGGATTTGTAAGATATTGACGAAATTTTAATTCCTTTCCAAGCACAGTATACTATTGCTTATTAAAAATATTATACCTGTAAAATAATAATTATTCAATGTAGAACCCAGCTACTTGTTTCATAATTTCAATTATGGAATTGTTTTTTTTTCTTTTATTTATTGTAAAAATAAACGAATTTTAAACAAAGTACAAAGTAATTATCTCTCGTTCCTTTTAATCTATTTTTACAAGGGGTGATCAAATGAAAAGGTACGAAACGACATAAAAATGAAACAGTTAAATATTTGCATATTCCGCCAAGGGAGAATGTAGCGAGACATCTCCGGATGCCATTGGAGACTCTGACTGGGATCGGATCATGCGCGGGTGCCCGCATGCGCAGGAGAGAGCAAAGGCTCTTATAAAAAGCGGCGTCCAAATGATGCTAGCACAGAATTACTCGAGCACAGAAAAAGCATTAACTCCGATGTGTACTGTGAGACACTCCGACGCCTACGCAGGTCCATCAAGAATAAAAGACCGGGGCTGCTCACGGAGGGTGTGGTTCTGCTCCATGAAAACGCGCGTCCACACGTCTCCAGAGTCACACAAATGGAACTGGACAAGTTCCAATGGGAGACGTTGGACCATCCGTCCTACAGTCCGGAGATGTCACCCTGCGATTTCCATGTGTTTGGTCCACTGAAGAAACACCTGAAAGGAAAGCGCTTTAACTCGGACGACGTACTCAAGGACACTGTGAAGGACTGGGTCTCGTCACAGCCACAGGAATTCTGGGAACAAGAAATCCTGCGGCTTGTTCATCAGTGGGATCGTTGTGCTCAGGCCTCTGGTGTATATTTTGAATAAAGTCTATATTTGTACCCACCGTGTCGTTTCGTACCTTTTCATTTGATCACCCCTTGTATATATCATGAGAATAATTATACCTTTATTTATTTTATGTGAAAGGTTTTTTTTATATAATTATTTACTCCTTTCCTTAGAAATGCAGAACAAAAATATCAACTGTAAAATACGTGGTATGTTGCTCATCAAAATTATCAACAACAGTCCACAGTTTCAATACACGCTATGGTCCTATTTAGCTAAACTATCTAGACCGTATAATTGTGCACAACGGTCGACAGATATATATCTTATTCCATTGTGTATTTATTTACAGTCCCACCTGCCTGGATTGCCGAGCCTGTGAATACATCTGCCATTCTAGGCAGCAGTGCCTGGATGAACTGTTCAGCCGAAGGTTTTCCCACTCCTAGTGTTATCTGGAGAAAGGCTAGAGGTATGTTACCGAATAATAGATGTGGAATTGTTAACTATATCAATAGAAATTTAACTGGGCATATCACAGCACCTCTTGGCATCAAAAAGACACGACTGGATATTTTAAACGACACCGGTGAATTGTTCGGGGTTTTATTCGGGTGTTAGATATGCGGGATTGAAGACGCGGGGAATTGTTCGATGGAATTAATAAATTATCGATTCGCAGTAGAGATCGTTTTTAAACGTAGTTTAGTTAAAATAATCCACGTGTAAAGATAATGATTATTAATGTATGACGGATTTTAAATATTAAAAGTTTATCATTGATACATACAAATGGTTAATGGATAAAACAAAATTTAACTTTCATAAATGTATCAGCTTAGTAGTTTAGAGGTAACATGCCCACCTCGTAATCCCAAGTTTGAGGGTTCGATCTCGACTGGGATCTCGATAGATTTTCTGGATACGAAAATTGTAGGTATGCATGTCATATGATTATATTGCATGTAAAAGCTCCCTTGAGTATCAATTTGGCTGCGGTATTGGGGAAAAATTAAATAATTCCACTTCTTCGTATCAACTTCAAGCGCCAAAGATTCGAAAATGGTAGCCGCCACTAGTTGGTGTCACCAATGAAATGGCTCTATCAATGAAATAGATCTCTTTGGGCTTTCCCTGTCTCCAAAGGCTTATTGGCCAAAGTGCATCCCATTAGATAAAGAAAAATAAGACTTTTATAAATATCGGAGATTTATTCTGGGAATAGATTACTTTTTTAGAATTCTAATGAGTAATATATTAATAAAAACAATTAGCGAGTTAAATTCATGTTATATCATGGTGCACACAAGGGGGGGGGGGTAATAATACGTTTTTTTGTTCCCGAGAATCCACAAAATCAAAAGAATATGTTGGGTGGCGTATTAGAGCATGATGTGAGAATGGTGGACTTCCAACCCCGGTCCGCCACCCACCCACCTCTTAAAAAATTCCAATGTGCACCACTGTATGACATCATAATCGCATGATAAATGCAATCACGTTTCACAAGCCGATCAGATCGTGCGTTCACTGTTGCCACCGTTAAAGTGTTGTCAATAATATTAAAGTACATGGGTAGATAAAAGTACTTGATTTAAAAGTACCAGCGTAGCATAAGTTCTTTTTGTTTATTGTTTTTTTGCTTTAAAAATCTTTTTTGAACACTTACAAGGAACACGACTAAGGCAATTCATTTTGGAACGAGATTTGGTATAATAGTAGTACTCCATTAGGGTGTTCAACCCTCAATGTAACTCAGCCGCATGGCCAGTCAAATTCGGAGAAAATAGCCTTCGAAATTCATGCTTAGCTTTTATACAATTAATTTTTTCTATTTCCACTGACGCAGTAGCTCAACTCGCAGGGCACCTGCTTTCTATACGGACATCTAGGGTTCTAATCTCACGATGAAAATTTTTTCTCCAATTCATTTAAATAAATTTTTTTTAATTAAATGAATTTTTTTACTAAATATTAAATGATATTTTATGTAATTGTTTTGTATTTTATAAAGTAAAATTTTTTCTGTAATTATATTTTATAAATATATTTTTATATTAATAAATAATATTTATAGTAAAATATATAAAAATATTAAATATTTTATATAAAAATTAGTTACAAATAGTTTTAAAATGTGAAATATAACATATTAAAAATAAAATATTATATATAATGTAACATAATCTATAAAATACAGTATTATTTTATTATTACTATTTTTATTAAATTAATTATTTTATAATTATAATGAAAAAAATACGTTTTTTTATATAATATTAATTTTATTTTTTCTAATAGTATAAAATATTTCATAAGTCCTTTTTTAAATACATTTATTTAATTTGCGGATAGGGTTCGAGTCACGCTATCAACTTTTTTTTCAATTCATTTAATTCTTTTAAAATTAAATAAATATGTTTAAAAGGACTTGTTAAATATTTTATATAATTATACAGTAATTAAATTAATAATATATAAAAAGACGTATTTTTTATTATATTGACTATAAAATAATTAATTTAATAATAATAATATGTATTTTATAGATTCTGTTATATAATAAATAATATTTTATTTATAATATGTTGCATTTCACATTGTAAAATTATTTGTAACTCATTTTATATAAAATGTCATTTAATATTTATGATATATTTTATTATAACTCTTTTTATTAATGTAAAAGTGTATTTATAAAATATAATATAAGTATTTATAAAATTACAGTAATTATTTTACTTTATAAAATACAAAACAATTACATAAAATATCATTTAATATTTAATAAACAAATTTATAAAAAAAATAATAATTAAGCGAATTGGGGGAAACAAATTTCCTCGCGAGATTAGAACCTTAGCCCTCCGTGTAAAAAGCAGGTGCCCTGCTAGTTGAGCTACTGCATCGGTGGAGAAATCAAAACTTAATTGTATAAAAGCTAAGCATGAATTTCAAAGGCTATTTTCTGCAAATGGATTGGCCATTCGGCGCTAATACGTAGAGGGTTGAACACTCTAAAGGAGTACTACTATTACACAAAGTCTCGTCCCAAAATGAATTTCATTAGTCGTGCCCTCCCCTTGTTAGTACTCTATAAACCTTATCCAATTGTCAAATCTGAAATTGTATCGGGATTTTTCGAGTGCAAAAAGTCTAATATCAGCATTGAATTCAATGGGGAACACGCCATAACATTTATCTAGGGGCGTAGCTACCACCGTATCAGCGCTGTCAATGATACGGGACCCCATGCTATGGGAGCCCTAACATTATCATACTTTGACACTTTCAGATAAGCTTCATGCGATCCTTTTCACATTATTTTCTATTCTTAATGCGATCATTTTCAGGTTATTTTCCAAAAATGAGCCTCCAAGTAATTTTGAAAAACTGCCACTCAGAACTAGCCACGACATTGAATATATAATGTGACCGTACTGAATTAAACAAATTTTGGTTTAGTATGTGTATCTAAAATGTATCACTTTTTAATTATATCAAATTAATCATAATTCCGATGAGTTTCTTTTTTAAGGTGTCATAGGAAAACTTAATAAAGCCTGTAGTTTAGTTTAGGCTATATAATCTGCATAAAACATGTTTTCAGACGATCAGTTCCACACACACACACACGTTTCTCGCTTCTTCCAAAAACTTTCTTCTAAAAGCTTTATATCTGTCAAAAATAATAACTCACTCAAATAAGCGCAAAATATGTGTGATTTAAAAGTAAACATTTTATAGAATTTTTTTAATCATAAAAAGATTTTGATGGTGTTTTAATTTTTTTAATACTTGAACATATTAAGCGAATTATTAAATTTGAGATTGTATCTAAATTTTACAAATAGAACAGGAAGTAAAAGTTTAACCTTCATTTATTTACCGCATTATGATTTGCTGCAAATTTTTTATGCTATATTTTTTTTTTTGAATCACTGCATTGAAAATGAAGGAATATACATAAATAAAACACTCAACTTTGGGATATTTAATTCGTTAGAGCCAATTAATTAAATTGGTATTTTAAAGTACCGTCAGTACACGGAAGTTTAAAATAGTCTCATAATGCGAAAAGACCCCGAATGGCTTTCTTAACGTAGTTTTAACTCTTAAAAATGCTAAATACGCAAAGAACACTAATATTTTACAGCACAAACTATTTATTTTTAAAGATTATTAAATCATTAAAATTCAATTACTTTTTTCACATCAACTTAATTTGATGCTACTCAAAGAAACCGTTCTTTTATTAATACACAGAAATTCATTACACGTTGTGCATTTTGAGTGAGGTTTCGATAGAATGTTTATTAAAGCACTGCGCCATGGGTTAAGAAATGCTGTTCTTTCTTAACATAAACTACTGCCTTCCTCAGTTCAGTCTCTTTATTGCCATCCTAAGAATCTAACGAAAATTCCAGCTGATAATTTGCTGGGACTTCTTTATCTGAAAAATAATCTGTTAATACATCATTGATTTCAGATTGTAGGTCCTGTAATAAACTCAAAGCCTCTTGAAGACAGAGTTTCTTTTTTAAAGACATTCTAAGAAAAGGAAATAATAATAATAATAATAATAGCGCCATGAAAATCTCCTATTATTGTTAGATCTCAGTTACACGTAAAGAAATTAAAATGATGTTAATTTTTGAAATAAGAATAGATACTTCATTTAATTGCGTGGCAAAAAAAAAAAAAAAAAAAAACTCAGATTTCAACTCCAAAATTTTTTAAAACGTTAAAATAAAACAATAGGAAAAAATAAATAAATTAAGCTAAAAGAAATGCCAAAAAGGAATGAGTCTATTGTACTATAGTGATGACTCTACAAGACAACAAAAAACAATAATAAGCCTCACGAACGAGAAAAAAACCAAGTTCTTTGACCAACACCCAGTATGCTGTCTGTAATTATAAGTGCCAAAAAGTTATTAAACTGTAAACTTAATTATATACATTGTTCTCTTAAAATTACTAGTCAATTCGTTTTTTAGGTCTTCTTTAACATGTAAAAAAATAAGACATTTACCTTTTGACATTAACTACCTTTTCAGAACTAAAAAGACGATCTTTGCAATCCGATCCAAACGTCAGCTGAAAACGCAACTTTTGCTATAAACTATATTCGCCTTCCTCTCCAAAATACTCATCATAGAATCCGTGCTGCCATATATCTTGAAAGAGTGCATTTAAAAGAATATTCCTTCTAGTATCGTCAGAGTAATCCTAAAAATGGTTCTTCTACGTATTTTTATAGTGAGTTGTACTTACAAGTACCGTCGGCAGATTAAGGGTTAATGTGTATTTTCAATCCAATGGTGAAGACGTGTTTACCTTTGTCACTGACCGACATGAATCCAGCTTATTGTATTGTGTAATAAAGGTATTGTCTTTAAGACTAGAACACTCATAATATGCTAGTATTTTCACTGTAATTCTATGTATATTTCTAATAGTATATTTTACAGAACTTATTTTCAAATAAAAAAAATTGCCTTTTTTATTCTTAGTTTCACGAATCTCCCTTTTTATGTTCTAGTTTTTAAGAGGTTTTTGTTTTCAAGCCGCTCTGTATAAACGGTCGGATCCCAATTTTACGAACGTCGCGATTTGACAAATTGTTCTCTTTTCCCGATTAAAATGAAGGCCAATCCCATATTTAATGAATAATAAATCCCGATTTAATGAATTATTGCAACAAATGAAAAAACAATGTATTAGCTCGTGGTAGAAAAATTTAGATTTTTTTTTTCCAAATGGCCTCTTTTTTGTATAGAAGAGAAAAAATAGTTGTTTTATACGTAGAAAATTTTGAAGAGAAAGGGCACACAGCGTTATTAGACTTTAAAAGTGCAGCTGAATCATGAGCGCAACCTCTAGTGAGTTTTAAAGAGGACAGAAAACTCCTTTCTTATCTCATCCGACGCATTTTAAGGATTATGTTACATCTGATGACGGAATGCCTATCTGTGCAACTGATGTTCAGGGATTTGTGGGAGTCAATGAATAGCGACTCTGAGGCAGAAATTGATAACGAAATTCTTATAAAATTTTTTACGTTATCTAATGCTTCACATTGTTTGGGAACTAGGAAAACGTATCTTATGCAGAAGGATGTAAATAACGCAGTGTTTTCTTCTATCTACAAATTCGAAAAAAGAACTCTTTTGAGGCAGAAATCAAAAAGAATTTCAAACATCTGTTAGACAGCGTTTTACAATTTCCAATTAAATGGTGCATACAAATTTGCTAATAGCATTTTTAACTGTTGAATAGAAAGTGCGTAATTTCTAGCTATGGATACATTTGTGTAGTTGCTTATTAAGGAATTTCCAATAGATAAGAGCGAAAAATTTGTGTATTTTGTTTGAACCCCAATATAACGAATAACACCGATTTAACATACACAATGTTCGGTCACAATGAATTCGTTAAATTAGGGTCCGACTGTATCTCTAACAATGTAATAACTTTATCCATGATTGGAGACATTTGAAATATGTTTAATAAAAGTCAACACTATTGCTTTTGTTGTGAATATTCGTAAACCCATTTATTTAGTACACTGAAATTCATGGTACTTTTCTTTCATTAACGTTATTTAATGGAATACTTCTAACTTCTGCATCAACATTGAGCATTCGATTTTATAAGGAGCAATTTAGATTCCATTTTCATACTTCCACAAGAATGACAAAAATGCGCAATCGTGGAGATTAATAAAACATACAACCGCAGGAAACTTCGAAGAACTTATAACATTCTTCTTGATGCATTTGCACCATTTGTAAAAGAAAAGGAGGTGAACCGTGAAGACATACCCATGAAGAATCCTTCATACTTGATAAATTTTAAATTCAAGAAGCAGCAAAAAGAGATAATTGAGTACATTTGGATCAAATTCAAAAGTCAGGGATGGTCTTCTTTGAATTCTTTGATTGAGAATTATGAAAAATATGAAAACTCTTAACGAGGGGGAAGACCCTTGCGAATACATTTCCATCACACCATTGTTCCAGTGGAAAATTGGAAACTCTCCAAAGACAAAGTTTGGCTTTCTATTTCATCGCCATCATTCAAGAAAGCACCGAGACTTTTAAATTATGTGCATGAGAATAAATCAAGGCTAGCTTAAGGAATAATCAAGTCTTGTTTCTTCATTAACTGAAGATATTATAAGCTTTGAATAGTTATTGATTAATCTTGAAAGAGAGTTAGTTCGTCTTATTTTTTTTCAATGTTTTAACAATTATTTGATTACTTTCCACAAGAAATAAAGTGATAGCCTAAATCGTCTGTTTCGTTTCTTTGAGTAATATACATAAAATGAAAATGAATTTGATGATTTTACATGCTACAGATTATATAATAAACAAAATAAATATCTCTATTTCATATTTTCACATACAAGGATTAATTATTAAGGTATGCGACTTCATTCGGAGCCATAATTTGGTAAAATTGTATAAAAGAATACTTTTTATGATGAATAGTATCACTACAATAAGCATATACACATAATATTAATTTAGGAATATTATTACAATAAAATATATGGCAAAAAATTAAGAAAGGTTCCAAGGTTTTCTCCTTTTACGGAAAATGCTTCGATAATAATACGATATTGCCTATATATAGTTAAGACTGCTGTGTAGAGCAAGAGCTAGGATTTTTTCGAAGTATATAATTTAAAAGGGGATTTATTTGAATTTTAATACATTAGAGTAAAGAAATTTTAGCAAAAGCACCAATTATTGCTTCCTTTAATATGTAATAACTTTGAAAATAAAGTGAATTTTTCACACAAAAAGGGGTGTCAGACAGGTTAAAACGGAACACATGAGCGCGAAAGCAGTCGTGTCCAGTCAACAATCGAAACTCAGCCACGTCAGCAGCACGAGGAGAGTCCGAGACACAGTTAAGTTTTAAAAGCACTCTCCAGGATTTATTTTTGGCAGCACTGGTGGCAGTCTCTCGAAAGCATTTTTAATTAATCCTATCGATTTCGAGTTTTGCTGAGTGAAGAGGCAGATCTCTAGTAGATCATTTGAAAATATTCATGAAGATTATATATGCCTTATATAATAAGAATTATACATATAGTCTCAGTAGTGTACAGTTTGCATCATTACACACTCACTCATATGTATATAATGCATTTATTTTTGTTGCAAGTAGTCGTGACAAAAGAAAGGTCGTTTCTACGAAATTTAAGCATAGGAACGGATTGGTCATATATGTGACAATTCGTTATACAAGTGCCAAAAACCATGTGGAGAATTATACCTTTTGTTCATATAAATATAAGGATAAACATTAAGAGATACTATAGAAATAATAAAATCACAAGTTCAAATGAAAAAATATTTTGAATATTTTTAGAAATAATGTGTTTTATGGAAAAGTTTCAATTGCTCAATGAGGCATCTGTAAGCTATTAACATATTCTTGTTCAAGAAATAACAAGTAAATCTCTCATAACATTCAATGTTGGATTCTATCAACGTATTTGTAGGTTCGGTAGTTAGAGAAATGTAGAACATGTGCTTCTTCTGTATTCCAAGTTTGTCAGAGAAAGACAAATCCAAAGATTAACTCTCAAGGATATTAATATAAATAAGTTTTTAGAATTTCACCAATTTATTACTACCAAAAATGATTTTGACCTTTTCTGTAAACTCATTGTAAACATTTGAAATCCCTTAAAGCTTTATATATATATATTTTCCTTTTGCGATGTGTCTCATACTTACTTTTGTCAGCCCACGATATGCTTTGCGTACACGAGGAATAAATGTCTTTAATGAGAAAATCTTTTTAACGAAAAATCACTGATAAATCTGTCAAAATATAGGTTTTAACCCTTTATTGAGAAATGAAAGGGCATTTTTTTTTTCAAAGTAGGGTATTCGTAAGTATGATTAGATAAAAAAAAATAGGCAATATTAGAATTTTAAGTAAATATTAAGTTATTACATATAGTTTATAATATTTTTTTTTCATTAGGTAAGAGAAATTCTTTTAAGAAATACTTCAATTTCAATTTTTAATCAATGTTATTTTGATATTTTTGTGATATGTGTATACCATTATTGAATTTTGCAGTTTTTTCTAAATGTATACCAACACTCTGTTGATACGTGTTTAATTAAAAAAGAACATTTGTTGAATTTTTCTTTTTTTCATTCTTAACTATTTAATACTATTATTCTTCTTAAATTTTAGATTTGTACTAGTCTTTGTTTTGACTCTGAATAGTTTCTCTGTTAATTAAATGCTTAGATATTTATAAAAAATTTTAAATCAAAATTTCATTAATAAACTAATTCTAGAAGTTAATTAGCACCAAGTGTAAAGATGCAGAGGCTACACCCCAACATTTACTTTATTGAGGCTGACTTGGTATGAGAGGACCTTTTGAAGAAGACTATTTTGGTTTTAGATTTTTTTAAGGATTAACAAACTCGTGGATCTGGTCTGATTCAGACCAGAAAGATAAGAAAAAAGAAGACTTTGGAAGTTTAGTATAATTTAAAGGGAAATCATTCTGAATAACTTGAGCCAAATATAATATTAATTTTACAACTGATCAATTTTTGAAGATTTGAATTTAAAACCATTGGTTTAAAAGGTTAAGATTAATTTAAGGTAATTTTACTGTAGTAATAGAATTTATTAGATAAAGCATAACTTTAAGAATTTTCATCAAATTTTTAACATATTATTTAATGTCATTTTGATTATTTTAATGAGTCGCAATTATTCTTTGTTCAGACAGTCTGTCTAATGTATAACGTCATCAGTAAATCAATATACCTTCCCAAAATCAGTCTATCATTGCAGAAAAATGTTGCTCCTAAATGAGCCCTGACTTAAAGACTTAATATCTCTGTATTTCATAATCCAAACCGATATTAAACCAAAACGGATAAATTATACCTTACATAGACGGAAATGCACCATAGATTAATAAGCTCTTCATATATCGGTACATGGTTACATAACTCTCCATGGATCCATTTTGTATAACTTATTTTTAAAACACTTGGGTCATAGCCAGGGATGGAAGACAACTTTATGTTTCAGAAACAAATCCAATGAGAAAGATTTGTTCTCCTGTGTGTTTCGCATTTCCCTTTTTTTTTTTTTCCTTTTTTTTTTTCATTCCTGCTTCACTGGAATACTAGAAAAATGGGAATTGAACCGTGAAAAAGTAAAATCACTTAATATCTGACGTTTTTATTGCAATGAAATGATGTATGGTTGCATTTCACTGTAATGAATTCTTAGTTGATGAGTCATATATAAAGTATGATTTGTCGTCCAATGTTTACTTGGGAAAAAGATGTTGAAAACCACTCTCCCGAAATGGTGACAGTGTAAAGGCTATGTAGTGTTCCACATTTGTGAAATTGGTAATTACTGCACAACTTTAACCGAATACAAGTTAAAAGATTAATAATGCTTTGTGATCATTTAGAAACTTATATTGCTCGAATAATTCCGTTAATTTGTCATGAAATTTGTAATTAAGCGTTTTGATAAAAAATATGGTTAATCAGTAGAAAGATGAGAGGATGTTGAATTTATGAGTGGATATTTTATTGTTATACAACAAAGAAAGATTTGATTGCTGTAACTTTTATATTTATTTGACATGAAAAAATATTGCCATGCAGTTTGTAAAATAATTTTAAAATTATGTACGAAAGTTCACCAATAGAAACCTTTTTTTATTTTAAAATGTTTGTAAATTGTCCGTTTTGTTTTTAGAATTGAACAAAATTTATCAAATTTCTTCGTAACCAATAACTTTTATAAAACTCCTAGTCGTTACCTACACACTGTTGGGTATTTCATGATAATGTAAGGCTTTACATTTTTTTAAGCTGTATTGCTATCCGAATCTTAGCCTTAAGCTTTCCATTGCATCGAAAAATATTCTAATAGCCCTTACTTTTTGGTTTAATAAAGGCAGGACTGGGATAGCTAAAACTGAAGTATCTTTCTCTTTTATGTTACATAAGCTCCCTCAGAATTCGAATGCGCAAAACCCATTTTTTACGGATTCTACACAATAAAACACCATGCTTGCCAAATTTCAAGTCTCTATTTCTAATAGTCCAAAAATATAAATTTTTATTTAATATGCCCCCACAACCCCTTGAGAAGTTGATTTCTGTGAAACTTATTTTTAGAGGAATCGGAAGTGTAAAGGTACAAAATCTCGAAAACAGGTGTTTTTTACGAAAGCACCCCCGCAGTTCCTCAATCCCCTCCCTTTAATTGGGAATCTATTTCCACAAAACCCCGTTTTTGATGATCTTTACTCAATAAAAGAAACATGCTTGCCTATTTTCAACTCTGTTAATGAAATATTTTTTCTGGAGATCTCGTGAAGAGTGAGTCGTCTTTCTCTTCTGTGTGTTTATTTTCATTATACTGTACCACGAGTACACATTTAAAAAAGTCATTAAATAAAATTAAATGAAGTTCTTGAATGAATTCCTTTTCTATGCCGTTATCTTACTACACTAAAGCAATAAACCTTTCTTCGGAACAATATACTATAAAATCCGAAGCATAACGGGCACTTGAACACTAAGAATAAGATCGAATTTTACCGGTGCGCGTTATACGCCGGGTATAAAAATGATAGCTTTAAAAAAAAGAAAATAAGATAAGCATTGTAACAATTAGAAAATCGTATACTGTACCGAAATACTGTTTATTTAAATGAAATGTTATTCCCTATGAGCCTTATTCCTTAAGTGGTTCTAGAACTATACTATTTTTTCTAAACCTTGGGATCGAATAAATGACTTAAAATAGGAGAGTATTGCACATGCACATTTCAAGTTTCTTTGTAAAAAAGGGAGTGCACGTTGGGTGCGCGTTACACACCGGATTTTGCTGCAAATGTTGGGTGAAAGTTTACTTCATTCTCAGCTTGTTGAAATAAGTACTTTTTCCCCCTCCAAATCCATAAACTGCTGCGTGTATAAGCGAATTTGATATTTAGAAGAGATTCACGTGATTATCAAGCCTACTCTTCAACAGTAAATCAAAATAAAATTTTATTTTGGAACTCTCCCACTTATACAACACATTTGTTTCGAAATAAATCTTCAATAAAATCAATTTAAAGTTCATACCAACATAAAATACACCAATACAAATCCACATATATATAGGATCAAAAGAGATGAGAGAGATCTCTACAAGAGAGAGATGAATAAACATGATTAAACTGAAAAAACTTGAAATGGTAAGATAACCAGACAGTAGATTTTAAATGGAAATACGAAAAATTAAAATAATAGAGTTAAATATAAAAATATAAAAGCAAGGATGCTACAGTATTATCAACATTATAGTTCCATTTCCAATAAGATAAATGAAACTCGCAATTGTTGAACTTGCCTTCATTGTATCATAATTATAAAGTTTATTTAAACTTTCTTGAGGCTTCTGTAATTATTTTCAAATAATTATCCCAGAGTTGTTGAAATTTTTCTCAGGGCATTATTTTTTTACCGAACACAGTGACTTGGGAACAAATGTCGACCAAGTTGTGGCTAAACTTATCGAGAAGGTCACCCTAACCTATTAAGCATTGTTGACAAGAATATTACCTCTTTTCTCTTTCAAACTATTTTCTGGTCATGTTTACTTCTTTGACAGGAAAAAGAATAAAACAGGTGATTTATTGAATGATGATGGGTGTTTCATTTTTTATAGATATCTTCATACGTTGCGATAGATTTTAACAAACTGTTTATATTTTTAAAAAATTTTAAGAAACAGTCGTAAGGTTTAGCGATTAGTTTAAAAAAAAAAACGATTTTAAAAAGCATACTTGGGATTAAAATAAAATTTTACTTATTTATAATTCCACATCAAAGAAATTAAAAATGGGCAATTTTGGAATAACAAATATTTTAAAGTAACAGAAAATGAGATATTCGTATAATTAGTCTAGTTTGATAGATTTTTTTAGAATAAACATTTTAATGTGTACATAAACGAAAAAAAAATTGATTAAAAATTAAAAACATGTTTTTAAATACAAAAGAGTGCCTTTTTTTAAGTAAGCCTGTTTTTAAGTATTACCTTTCTTTATTTCCAGCAAAATAACACCAGGTGTTCGAAAAGTTTGGCTAAATTTAAAACTGAAACTAACGCTAAACTTAATTTAATTACAAATCAAGATATTCACTTACGTTTTTTATGTTCCATTTTACGATATTTTATTTCTCAATTTCAATGGGCGTGGATCATTATTCGCACGTAACACATTGAGTCAATACGAGAAATTCCATCTCAGCTTCTGTTAAGATGACCAGATTTTATATTTAACAATATGCAACCTATTGTCATAAATATTTAATGCCACTTTTTTATTGTGGATTTTAAAGATGGAATTCATTTATAGGTAGTCCAAAATTTGCGTTGTACATGTTTTACAGATTTAAATTCGATAAACCATGCTACAACTTGCGCTTTTTCTTGAGGTAAAGCCATTTTGAAATGAGAATATTTAAAAATGTGGAAGTTGCGCCATCTAGTTTGATTTTCATTGAACAGGAACTTTAATCTTTTCTTTATGGAACTTAAAAAACCATAAGCGAATATTTTTAAATAAATTCTGAAAGTATAACCCTATTTTTCGGGCACCCTATATTATTTGGATTTGCATCTTACGTCTCAGAAAAGCTCTAAGTAGTACCATTTATTTAACAAAAATAATAATTAAAAAAATCTTCTCTAAAGTATGTTTACATAGTATATATATTCAATTCAAAAATGTTTCAAGGAATAAAAGAAACATTATTTCTGAGGCTTGTATGTAATATTTTATTCATTTGAAGCATAATATAGCAACGTTTATTACTACAATAAACAGCTGTGATTCTATTCCAGAGCTTATAAGGCAAAGAAAACTTGAAATATTTACTTTATCTCATGTTTACAACGTTAAAAAAAGGCTTTAGTGAAAATATTAATGGAATTATTATCACAGAAAAACATTTCTAAATATTATCTATACGTATGAAAATTAGTATTAAAAAAAGAAACATTTCGCTCATTTCATAATGGCTCGAATATTTTTAGACGTGAAACATAATTAAGTAATTAAGATTACATTGTCAGTGCCTAAGGGAATCTGTTTTTGGCGTTCTTCCTTTTTATTCGAATGCCGAAGGATTATGATAATGGGTCTCTAGACCCCGTCTCATTTATACCATAATAACAGGTCTTGATTATGTTTAAATAGCAGTGAAATTATGCAGAACTCTTTTCACTTTTTTTTTCTTGTTGTGGTTTTGGGAGGGGGAGAAAGAACATATTTCCCCCTTTGGAGATGACGAAAGAGATAAAAACGCAGAGCGTTTAAATGAGTCAGTTCCTGTTAAATTATTTTAATTTTATACATTTCTGGATACTTAATGAAAGACAGAAATGAAATAAATTGGAAATGTATTTCATAGAAATAACATCATTTTCAGTTAATTATGTTCATTATGCAACGCTATGGAGGAATAAATCTTAATAATGATCAAATATGCAAAGAGTCATTGTTCGATAAATCCTCTTTTCTGTAATTGGTTTATTAAAGTTTGCTTCATGAGATTCCTGAAAAATAGATTGACTTCTAATTTTGTTAATAAGATCAGATAGAGTATTATTAATTATGTGAACAAAATAATGTTTTGTGAGTCTAAATTACATCTTTTTCAGAAAATATTAAAAATAGTTTCTAAATGCTTCATTCAATTTACAAGAACTCAACTTTAAACATGTAATTAAAACAAATGCTATGTTTTTTTTATTCAATTAATTGCAATAACTACGCATTTGAACGTATAAATATCATAATTAAAAAATAAATAATGATAATAAACGATTAAATAATATTTTAATTATAAAATGAAATACTAATTTAAGTTATCCATTAAAATTAGCTAAGGCAGCATTCTCACTTAATTTTCGAACTTAGTCTTTGATTTTAAATTGAATAAGTTTTAATAATTTGTGGCCGTATCCAGTAGAGTGGTCAGTGACGCTTTCTGTGCCATGGAACCAGCTGAGGTGTAGCCCTCATAGCTTGATCGAAGCTCAAAACTACTAGGTGCATCGTCTGTAAACTACCTGTTGCTTTACAGTGAGGTGTTAATAAAAAACTCTCACTCCCCCGCAAAAGGGGAAAATCAATTTTAAAAGAGAGAGACCAATTTACCTCAGGAAAATAACTGCATCTTTACATTTCGTGATAAGATAATACAGTCGCTAATGTCCCTTGTAAGATTTTTGTTGCTAACTTTTGTGTCTTTAATAAAATAATTCCGTAAGGTGCATGTGTGTAAACATTTGTTACATTTTTTTTTTCTGAACTGTACTTCAATTTGAACCTGTTATTCCTTCATTTTTCTTATTGACATCACCTAATTTTTTGCATAATGCAACTAGAACTGAAATTAAATTCTCAAAATTTCTATATAGAACGATAAAAAAACAAGAGTTTTGACTCTGCCTCTTTGGGAGGGTAAAGACACGGAGTCGCAATAAGGAAAAATAGCATTACAACTGTACAACGTAGATACAAGGAACACAATAAGTTAATTTATTCTTATAATGACTCAAAAGCAAAAATAGTGAAGGGAATATTGTATGGTCAAATAGGTTTTTTTTAAGATAATAATTGTAAGGTTTTTTTAGAACTTTTAATTTGAGTAATTATATTTTTTACAGAAACTTCACCGGGGGATTTCGGCTACGTCACATCCAGTCCAAGGATAAGACAATATAATAATGGCTCACTTGTGTTGTGGGACGTTGAACTCTCAGATAAGGGATATTATCTTTGCCAAGCGAATAACGGAATTGGTGCAGCTCTTAGCAAAGTGATAGTTCTGAATGTACAAGGTATTAAGATATTTTTCTTATCCAAGTACATAACTCTATTAATATTAAATAATACTTTATGCAAAACAATACAAAATTGAAACTAAAAAAAACATGAATTTTAATTATTTTCTTATATATTTATTTTTTTCTCAATGAGTCTTATTTATGTTCATAATAGATTGTAGAAAAACTACTGAAACCAGATAAAAGGTCCTGAAAATTATTTGTTTAACAAATTGCTGAAAAGCTTTTCTATACTGAAATTGTTTTTATATTGTTTCTGGGAAACTTCTCTTTTTGTATGAACCTTCCACATATTTTTTACATAATTTCCAATTATACATCATTACTCTATATTCCACGCATAATTCAAGTTTGAAATGGAAGCCCACAGCTTAGGTTAGTGCGCAGCTTTATTTAATGCGAGTGACCACGAGGACTAAAGACTGACTCGACCTCTGTGCTTGTTGTCCCACAAAAGGTATTTTATACTCCATCTACGACGCCCCGATCCCCAGAAAGTGTTCTCAAGGGGTTACACCCCCTCCAAGGAAATTGAACAATCAACGTTTGACAGCCCACTTATTTACGCATGCAAAAATTTTATCAATTTTAATCTTGAACCTTTTAGTAGTAGTGTTCCTAGAACTTCTTTTGATCATTGTGAGGAATTGATGGCTAATACTACCGAAGATGTGTGATTATCATCTGAATCTTTGGCAAAAACTTTGGAAGTCATTTGTAATAATCCTTGGAGTCCTTAAGCAGGCATTCCTGATCATTCCTTCATAATTTATACAGATGGTAGGAAATAAAATGCATGAATGGTTAAAAGTGCTTTCTATCCCTACACATCTATTCAAGATATTAAGTGTTGCATTTAAAATATCGACCATTGTCTGTCTGTAGATCGGAAAATATCGTAACCAGCGAAGCCCTTGATTATGCTCTCTGTTCGGACAGATGCTTTATTTGGATCCATACAGACAGTAGAAGCACCATCCAGTGCTTATAAAAGCCGATCTAATGTTATAGATAATACTAGCTAGAATATCATCTTCAAATCATTAGAGGTTGCGCAAAAGAGCTTTGTGTATCTTCAATGGATTCCTTCCCATGTCGGGATGCATAGTAAGGAAATTGTCGATGATTATTTATATCCTCTGAAATCCATTCCCTCTACAAATTCAAAATAAGTTCGTTTTGTAGTATTTCTCCGCAAAGAGTGGAAGCACGGTGAGGAGAAAGGTAAGATTTTTCCTGACAAGTCTTGGTCAGATTTCGAAGCGACTGCAAGAAATACTTCGCGGCGACCAAGTTTTTCTTTTATACTTGCTTCTTTCCTGCATCTTTAGATCACATTAAATGTATTGCTGGCTTCTTGAGACAGCTATCGGTAGAGCAGGTAATATCTGTGACTCTCTTTTAATGCCCGGTCCTTTGGACTTGCTGTACGCTTTCCAACACCAAAAGTATTGGTGACAACAGCAATTCTAAGTCGGATATTAGAATTAACATATAATGGTTTAAAATACTTGAAAGGGATTACATTTTATTTTTAAAAAAATTTGACCAATGCAGATTAAAACTGCGTTTGTGTGTGTATTGAAATTTTTATAACTTTCTAAACTCAATGAATTATGTATTTTCTTCATATGACTTAAGTAATTATTATATATGTTGACAATTCCAATATACTAAAACATGTATAGCTGAAGTAATAGAAGAATAATTATTTCTTCTTTTATAGCCTATGGTATTTGTGAAAGTTTGAGAATTGAAGTACAATTTTGGAATAATTAAAACAATAAATATCTGTAAAGACTTAATAATTTTTTGTTCTATATTTTTTTAGAATTTAATGTAAATTCAGTTGGGTATTGTATACTCAAATGCATTTACAAACTTGTATATAATTTTAAATTGAGTCATGACAATATTTTTTTTTCTAGTCCCTCCAAAATTTGAAGAAACATATCAAAGTCGAGCCATCAAAGAAGGAGACAATACTAGTCTCAAATGTACAGCTCATGGGAATACTCCCATAGTTATCACGTGGCATAAAAATAAGACACCTTTACCAGTAACAGTGAAATCTCGGTAAGAATGTCTTGTTTTGGAAGGAACAAAAATTATCAATACACATATACTTTCTTCCATTTTCACAGATTAACATAACATTTATCAGCATTTGTGTTGCAAATATTGATTACATATTTTTCATTCGTTTTCCCAATTTTCACTCAGATATATATTTTATGAGTAATATAAATAACAAGAGCATTAACTTTTTATTGTTATGACCTCTGAAAGATTAATTCCAGATGTTTCTGAATATTTTTGTTGAACTACTGTGAGGCCTATTATTGTATTTTCATATCAAAACCACAGACATTTTTTTTTAATTTTATCTCTAACATCCACTTATCCAGAATGTTTATAGTTCTTTATAGTCCTTATTTTATGTTTCCCACTTTGTATTCTTACTAAAATTTCGGTTTTAGATATTTTTTATGGACATTTTCTATTTAAATTACAACAGCTACAATGATTATGCATGTAAAAGACTAAAGAGAAATATTCCTTGCGTATCTCTTGATGATGCATTTCAATAATTGCTTTATTGATGATGAATTATGTTTTAAATCATGTGTAGATAAAAATGTGTCTTAGAAGTCACGAGTCAATTTTTAAATATCTTGTGAAAATATTAAACAAAACTCTAATAATGAGAAAGAAGGTTTTATTCAATGTAAAGTACTTTTAAAAGACGAAAAAGTTAAAAAAAATTGTACCCGGTGTGTTTTTACTTTGCTCAGAGAAAATATTATGATGTATCAGTAATGATGCAATTTGTGTTTTATTTTCAAAATTATTAATTAATTAATGAAAACAATCCAAAATTTCAAGATTTTCAAATATCAAAAAATAATAAGAAATAAAAATTTATTAAAAAAGCAATATATAAATTAATGATATTTTTCATGAATTTAAATTATTATTTATTTGTGTATATAATGTAATTAAGTTAATTTACTATAGGAAGGACCAAAATAATTTGAAGTACGTCAATTAAGAACTCGTGCGTGTCATATTAAAAATAACTTAAATTGCGTTTTTGTTTAAGAAGCTCTTAAAAGGAGAAAAGGCCTACTTTTGTACCCGATCTAAGTGAACGTTTCACATGATACATTGAGAAAAAATACTTAATTTCACCAATTAGCTAGAAATCAATTAGCTGTATAAAAAAAAGCCAACTGACGAAATACAAAGAAGTCCATATGTTGTGAAAACTACAAAAAAAATTTTTAAGTGAATACACATGGCTCTTTAAAAGAAAGTCAATGATTTTTTTCTTTCGAAAAAGAAATAACAAGCGTATAAATTCAATTAACTGATGGTATTTATTAAATTGTAAATCTGATCTGTGAAGAACTGAGTTCATAAAATATATGGTAGTTATATTAGTATACAAGTCAATACATATATTACAGTCATAAGATAATGCTTTTCTTTTTGTTTCTGTTTTTGAATGAACTAGTAGAAAATTAGTTCATGAACTAATTTTCCATGCATCTAGTAGAAATACTTAACAGAATACTTAAATGTTCCTTTTTCTTTCTTTTAGATATCAGTAACTTCTGTTTAGAGATTTTATTTAATTTATGATGGTCTCGAATCCTCGAAGACATCGGATTATAATATTTTTTTTTCTTTTCCTACTTAACGAGAAACATTTTTAAGCACTACTTTATCCCTTCAAAAACTGCGACATCGACTAATTTTAGAATAAGAGGATGGAATATTTCATCATCCGATATTTTGACCAATTACAGTATTCATTTACAACAATAATATTCTAAAAACTTATGTTTGAGGAAGCTATAAGAGCTGAGGCTGGGCCTCTGGAGTGTACAAGGAAATCTTTTGAGTATTGTCTGTGTGTGTTTGAGTAACTGAACTTTGTTTCTTCGTTTTATGTGTTTTAACTAAACAAAGTATGCAAAAGGTTCGCTAATCTTTTCAATAACACTGTAAATATGTTTAACTCCCATTGAATCATCATATATATATATATAGCCAAAATTTGTCTGTAAGAGAGAGAT
Source organism: Trichonephila clavata (assembly GCA_019973975.1). Classification (NCBI taxonomy): domain Eukaryota; kingdom Metazoa; phylum Arthropoda; class Arachnida; order Araneae; family Nephilidae; genus Trichonephila; species Trichonephila clavata. The sequence goes on along the minus strand of BMAO01011529.1, from coordinate 23,429 downwards.
GATTAAACATTAATCAAAACTGAAAGCAAATTTAAATTGCAAGTTAACCAGACAATACATTTTAGGATATATATGAAAAAAATAAAAATAATAGAGGTAAATATAAAAATATTGATGCTACAGTATTATAAACATTGCTGACTTAGGACAGCTTATATATAAATTAATTTATATAAAAGTGGGATTGAACATGTTTTGTGGCCAGCCAACATTCCTCCTGTTATAATACTGAGCTAAATCCTATTGAAAATAATGGATAGTGTGTCTAAAACTGTTTCAAGAAAAAGGTAACTTACCTAAAAATTGCATTCAAAAATGCAGAGCCCACGTTAAATTTGAATATAATAAACAAGTTATTGCCAGATTCTGGACCCAAATGCAAATTCAAACCATGGGAACTACTTAGCAAAAGTATGAAAATAATAGAAATAAAAATTAAAAAATAGTAAACATATTACCATTACCTTAAGGACACTAAAATTATATATGATAGAAAAAATCTAAGAGAATAAGAAATTTTATACAAAATTAGAATTTGGAGGTAACTATATATATCTAGGAAAAATGATAAATTTATAATAATAAACTATGGAACTTTAATTCTTACTATTTGAAATTTATTTTTATTCAAATAACAATTAATAAAATTAATTGGGTATTTTTTAATTAAGCAGTATTTAGTGAAATGTTTATAGTTTTTTTCTGATTTGTTTGGAACTAGAAATTTATTGCATTGCAGTAATTAATAACAATATTTCTGAATATATAAAAACATGTACATTACTCTCCTAATATGATACTTTTATAATATTGAATTTAAATTCTTCTCGTTTGTCATAAATATTAGTAACTATATCATTAACTTTTAATTTAATTTCTATATCAAGAAAATTTACTTCATATTGTTAACTATTTTTCTGTATTAAATTAAGATATTGTGGATAAAAATTAATGTTAGGTTTAAAGTTGTCTTGCTTACCAAATATGATTATATCATCTATATAGCGAAAAATGTAATATTCTGAGTTGTCGATGTGAAACTATATTCAAAATAATGTAAATATAAATTGTCAAGACAGTTGCTAGCTGGGTCACCTCATGGCAAACCCTTAATCGGTTGATAATATATATAGTTACCACTATGATATTTCACTTTGAGTACAAACCTAATCAGATCTATCATAACTGACAGTTTTAAATAAATTATCTTTATTTAATTTTACAAGTATTTTAATCATATCATCAATATTAACAGAGTTAAAAAGACCTTCAAAATCTAAACTATATACTGAAGATACCTTTTTATCTTTAATTTTTATATATATAATGTTCTGAAAAATATAGTTTTTAAAAAAAATTATTTCTTTTGTTATAGGTATTCTTTCCGAGAAATCACTGATGAAAACAAAGTCACTTCTGAATTGGTTATTGTTTCGGCAACTCGAGAAGAAAGTGGGATGTACGCATGCGCAGCTGCTAATGACTTCGGCTACGATGAAGCCACATTTCAGCTAGTGGTCCAAGGTACGGAAATTGTATTTCCATTCTATAAAAGGGGGCACCAATCATTAATCGCCGTGCGGGACTCAGTCAATTTAAACCAATCACTGAGTCAACATTTTTTACGAGAATGAAACAAAGTTTCAACTTGGAAAGAGAACTCGTTATTTCTTTGTTCTCTCCATATTTAAGTTGTATACTTTGTTTGAAGTGGGAAATGTATTGTCTGGAGAAGGCCATGAGTAATTTAGTGAACAAAAGCTACATCGCGATACCTTTGTGGACTTCCCTTTCAAAGGAATTATTTATATATATATAATTTTTTTATTCAGCAGGATGTAAAATAATTTTAACATATATAAAAATATGTTAGTTAAAAATTGAACTTTTGCAACAAATTGTTTTTAAAAAAATTAAGATTTCTTAAGTACAACAAACATAATTATAACTTTAACGTATTATCTAAGCTAATAAATAACATTGAATTTATCGAAGATCGATAAAAAAATCGATATTAATCGATTTAAAATTAATCTTCCTCAAACTCTCGCTTTTTAGTTCTCTAGCTTGAACACGTAGAAATATTGTATAAAATATGCAGTTAAATTTTAAATATTCGAAAATTAAAGGGGCTGGCTAGGGGCATAGCTACCGCCTTATCAAGGATACGGGTTCCCCAAGCTCCGACTTGTGCAACCTTTCTTCCTCTTTCAAATAAGGCCTATTAGCCGCCCATCCGGTATAGCGGTCAGTGAAGCTGACTGCGGTGCCGTAGGGACTGGGTTCGAATCCCGGAGAATCCCCTTTCTTTTGTCTGTGTTAAACATTGCGTGGTGAACGGGGTTTATAAATGTTAAAAAAAAATTAAGGCCTATTAATGCGGTCATTTTTTATTTATTTTCTGAAGAGGTATTTTAGGTATTTAGGCTCAAGGTATTTTACTGAGGACTAGCTTACGCCTTTGGTACTGGGCATTGATCGAATGGGTCTAAGATTTGGCAAATTATATCTTAAGAGGTATAATGACATCTTATGCCTTGAAGCCCTGAGCTCCTTCAGGAAATTAGCCCCTCAGACGACTTTTTTGAGGAGGCAGATGTTCGTACAAACGGTAACCTTTAACAAACAAATGCATGCGACCCGCAATTTCACAAGCTTGCTCGACTGACTTCTATCTTTCGAAATATTGAGTAATTATAATGAATGGTGTTAGGCCTAGGTTTAGAAAGTGACGATAGACAAAGGCGTAAAAAGGCACTCTTGCCACTGTTTGCCCGATGGTATATATATTTGGAAATTAATTGTTTTTCAGAGAATTCATCCAGGAATAACATTTGATGATTAAAATGATTCAGATTATGATCTTACTGATGCCGAGTCGTAAACGAGTCAAGGGCCTAGGCCCGGGCCTATCCCTTGAAAATTCCATGTTAAAGTCTCAAGTATAATGAAGACTATTACACTCAAAAATAAAGGTTGTAAACAAAAAAATGAAGAAATTTATTTGAAGCTCTAATGGATTTCAAAATCATCAGATGGTAGTGTAAGAATGTTCTGAGGATGAGTTAGTAGCTCATGCACATTACGTTAGTTCCAAACATTTGTTAAACTAATTGTACAGCAATGTTATATTGAACAGTGCAGATCCCTTACCAATTACTTGAGCAGATTGTTAAAGCTGAATTTTTTAAAGCTTTTAATATTTAACCTATTAACAGTGACTCAATACAAGTTCAAAAATAAAAATTAGAAAAAAACATAACAAAATGTGTGTTGGTGGTTATTAGTTAAAATAGGTTTGGTATCTCTCATCAGCTTTTTTATCCAAGATATATCCAATATTATATAAAAAGGTTGACGTAAAAATTGCCGATTAAAATTTGATGAAATTAAGTATTAATAATTTGGTGTTTATCTATAAGAGAGTCCAATATTCAGATTTCTGTTCGATCCTATACAGAAAGAAGTATTTTAATTACAAAGTGTTTTGAGAAGGCATCTATGGAAACAATAATAAAGATTTAAGGTATGATGTGGGTGAAAGAAGGAGGATTTTTTTTCCTTCTGAGTGAAATGAAGGTATATTATTTCCTAGCCATTACTACAATTGATATACAGCCACTGTTGTATTCAGTGTCATATTTAAACATTTTCCGTTGTCATCATTGCCCAATCTCTATTTGAGATGACAGTACTGTTTCGTGCATACGCTTTAGTCGTTTGTGCATGATGTGTATGTGGTCAAAGTAATTAGCAATACTCCATTAATACAACACTATGATATTTTCTTGGAAACAGATGTCTTGAGAAATGGTGATGAGTTACTAGCAAAGTTCTAGGTCTAATTTTCTAAAGCTTTCTGGTACAAATTGCACTGTTGCTAGTAAAATTCGACTGAGTTTTCAAGTAATCACGTTGCAAAAAGTTCTTAATTTCTATAAATCTTTAAATACTACTTAGCAGTAAAAGCAGGCCATATTCTGGGTGTACTTTTTATTAATGGGGAGGTATTCTGAGTTTTATTGGGGTTCTTCATCCTCACAGAGAAAACTTAGTACGCAAGTGGGTATATTAAAAGTAGGAGAAATTAGTTTACATTATTTGGCTTTAACTTGATTAGTAATGAGAACTTTGAAAATATATTTATTGAATAGTAGTAAACTATCGTCTAGATCACAGCACTCATTCAAACTTATAAACTCACTTTGTAAAGTACTTGGACTAGCGTAATTGATCATTAGATTCAAAACCTCAACTAATTTATTTTGTGGAAATAAGTTTTTAGAGTTCCTACAAGCATTACATATAAGATAACTTTTAATTCATATAAACATTGGTTGTGATTATACTATAAACTTTTAGAAGAGGATCAAATTCGGCTTCTATATAGGGATAATTGGTATTAACATTAGTGGCGTGTGCCGAAAGATATAGTTGAATCCAGAAGAAATATGGATGTTGTAATTATATAGTGCTGTGGTAGAGCATAGGAGTCAATCGTCATATTCGTCGGAACCATCTCAAATCTTGTTGGTAAAGAAGACGACGATAACTTGGATTGCCTTCTGAGGTGTTCTTCTCAAATTGGCAAAGAGGACCGAAATCGTGCTGCTCCTTCATACTTATTCTTTAAGCTGTGGCTAACATGTATAACATGTTATAATGAATTGTAATGAGCTAAATCTTTTGCTACTGTTGATCAGATGGGATAAATATCAGGCTCAAAATGTGATGATTCGATAGTAAATAAAAGAAAGTTAATATCATGCCATTTTAAATTCTTTTGGTAAATAGGGGTTCCACTATCATCCCAACAAAATTATTTTAGAGTTCGTCAACAAATCACGCTTCTGACTAAGAAAAACGATAAAAAAATGTTTTCTATCGACTTTTCATCCGGCCATCAACATTCTACGTGTTCTAAAGAGTAATAATTTTGAGCATATGACAAAGGCTGACATGCCACAACCGTGGACATCAAGCCATTTTCCCAGTTTTTCAGTGGTGCCATTTTGTTGTTGAACACAAATAAATTTTGAAATATAAAGTAAATTAAATTCTCAGATTACCGAGCCAGAAGGCAGCGGAAACCATGGGTGCTTGCCTTCATTTCTTTTTAATTGGGTGCAAAATCATCGATCATTTTGGGGACGCCTGGTAACAAAATCAATTAATAAAGAAGGCATCAGACTGATGTTTGGGGTTGTTCCTAGTGTTTTAAGTGAAGGCATGTTATCCTCTGCAATGTCAGTTTCGAGTCACAATACCTCCAGACTTTGATTAGAATGGACTCTGAGGAGGATCATTACATTGATACTTTAACCCTAATACACCTTAATCTTAACTGCCTCCATTGTATATTGAGTGGATGATAATTTTTCATTCCCATAAAATTTGAGTGAACTTTCAAATTGGGAAAATCAGTCAAATTTTCGATTTTCCACTTTTAACTGTAATAATGCTTACATAATCATTACTAGGCCAAAAATTTTCATTCCAGTCATGTTTTAATAGAAGTTATGCTCTTTTGAATTAGACACCTGTTTGACCCGCCCTTGTTTACATCTATAAAACACCTGTTGCATCAGCTAGAACCACGCTTCATATTGTTCTTTATCATTTTAACTGATACTTTTATTTACTATGTGTTATTTTTACTCTATAAATGCATTATATATTTTCTATAATTTGTAGCATGAAAATAACTGCTAACTCAAACTGTGTGGTATAAGTTTTGTTGTTGTCTAACTCCTTTATTGCGAAAGCAACTTTCTTTGAGTTTCGTTTTATAAATAAAAACAGTTCTTTTCAAATTCAGCTCTATATTACCATTATCTTTTAATATTTTATATAGTTCTTTTGAGCAAAATTATATCCCCACAGTTTATTTTGTTTTGTGATAATGCAGTATAGTTCGAAAATATCAAAGCCTATAAAGGGGCGACCAAATAAACAGGCTATACTTAAGAAATTTGAAAAGGAAAATCCATGCCGGACCATGTCTGATAGTAAATGTGATGAAATTTCAACAAGACTCTGTTCCTAGTACATCAGGTGATGAAGTGATGTGGATTCTGATCAAGTAGTCATTTCATCAATAGTCCAATGTGGACGTCATTACATAATGTTCCATAGTGTTGCAGCCAGTTCTCGTTGAGATTTTGCTTTTACAATTCATACGTTTTCTCCGCAAAATAGGAACTTGTTTGAAAATGTAAAATCATATGGACATCTTCAGTGAGCAGAAAACCTGCAGAAATTTGATTCTAACACTAATTGCATCGCGTTCTTGGCTATAGGAAATTATCACCAGCCTAATAGAAACTTTCTCATCAAATTTAATTGCACATGTAATGGATCGTCAAACATTTTGAAATTCTTGAAAACTTATGTAAAATGAAAATGCAGAAAGCAGAAATATGCAAATCAGAGACCACGGAGACAAACAAATTTATATTTACATCTATTTGTTCAAATAATATTATTGACTTCATATACTAGTCACGATGGAACATGCACAAAGAGGATCGTCTCTATAATGGCATCGGCATTTCTAGTGTGACATGTAAAATTCTGTTATTTTGGGTTTGTCATCGTATAATAAGAATGCAGTATGGCTGCATAGTTTGGGTGAAGCAGGCCCCAGTTTCGATTCTGTCAGAGGCATTCAGAAAATACCAGAAAACTTTGACGAGTATCCTAGGTAGTATGGAAATCATACGCTACTTTTGTGTTAACAGTATCTGATTCGCGCAATGCGGTTATGCCACTATCATTGACGGTGATGCAAAACACCAAACCTGAATGAAAACAATTATGGAATGATGTTGTCATTAAAGAAAGGTGTTAACCACATGTACCAACTTGACAGACATCTCCAGAATAAAGTGAAAGAGATGGCGTGAAGGTGTGACAGTTGGTGGTCAGTAAAGGACTGGTGGTAACAGCAAATTAAGACTTTGGAAGGCAGTGACAATGCTCAGAAGTTGTTAGAGTAAGAAGTCAATTTGCAACTCTTTATCTTTGCTATGTCAATGATGTAGATAATACAACAAATACCTGAAGGAAAGCTATCCTGGTGCTTTATAATAGAAGCTAAGACAGATAACAAAAGTACTAGGTAAGTCAAACTGAAAACAAACTATGTCAAAAGAATAGTTAAAATTAGCCATTGTATACCAGCGCCTTCCGATAAAAAATTCTTCTACTGTTTGTCCAGCAAAACCAAATAGCCAATGAGTATACACAGTTGTTTGTGAGAAATGCCCCAAAGATATTTTGTTTCGAAATCTTGATCTTGCTATAACAGCAGCAATCCCTGATAAATATTAAGCCGTACATCTTACAAAAGTAAATTAAAATAATAGAATGGTAACGTGCGATTAAATGCTATGAACTCGATAACAGAAGGTTGCGCAAAAGCAAAGCTACGACAACTATAAAGGAGAAAAATTTAAAAATAAAAATAGATAAAAATAAGGAAGAGCGATGGCTCAAGTTATGAGGGCTACAATTTTAAGTATAACCTGTTTTTAAAATGTCTATTTGGATGTATATAATGAAATCCAGTACTATAAGTATAATCAATAAATAATAGTATTTAATTTATTAATAATAATATTTATTTTAATATTTTACATTTAGTATATTATATAAAGTTCAAGTTGTCTGACTTTAAAGCACATTTCAGTCATATTTTCAATATAACATCAAAATTGTAAATTTTCATTTACTGACAGAATTTGTTTATTGCTGAAAATGGTATATTTATATAGAAATCAGTATATAAGTTGTAAAACAATATGGTATTTAAATATAGTAATAATTGCTTTTATCAAATGTAGTTAGAAGATTTATAATATCATACTCATAAAACCTTCATTTAAAGGATTATAATTTTGTCATTCAATAACTTTAAATGTTCCAATTATTTTCCAATTGACAGTGGTGCACAATTATATTCTCTATACGGTGTATAAATAGTACTTAGTGAATGTTTTTATTTAGATGAAGGAGAATAAAATCAGAGAATATAAACATTTTAGTTAAGTTTTAAGGGAAAAACTAAATTTTTCAACATAAATAATTTTTTAATTTTTTAAAAAGAGAAATATGAAGAAAACTTCACTAAGTTTTATTTTTATATATAAAATGGACATTATGAGAGAATATTGACAGCGTAGATTGAATCTGGTTGCGCATGGAGCTTTTTGAAATATGTTAATTATTCGGTACAATTAAAATTAAAAAAATTAATATCTCAGAAACTAATAAAGATATTTTGACTAAAATTTGTATATTATTATTTGGTAACATATTACACATTTCCTGCAAATTTGAAAAAATTTCATTGGTAATTAAAAAAATTGATTTTGAAACTCCACTGTACCCTTAATTTAACTAACATCGTAAAAACTACCCAGGTTCGCTTATTTAACTTTTGTTCGCATCAACATAGTGGTTAGTACTTTCTAACCAACTTCAAAGAAAACGCAAAACTAATGAAATTACTAGGATTAAAATTAAATTAAATTAGTTTATTACAATTATATTACATTACAAATTTAGAATTTAGATTAAACACAATTAGAATTAAGAATAAGAGAACAATGAATAAACATTAAGAATTTCACTTATCTGAAAAGGAGGCGAGTGATGGAGGCGGCCATGGTTTCGCGATCAGCGAGGCTTCGAGTTTCTCTTTCTTAATGAGAAGTCAAGAGCCAAAAGAGATAATCTCAAAAATTGTCACGCGGTGCCCTTTTAAGGGAGGGAAAATCTCTCTATTTGTGCCTACACGCACTATTTGACAAAAAAACCTCATTGGTCGGTCCCCAAGCGTAAAGTTACAAAAAGTTACAAATTCAGTTAAATTTACGCGGTTTTCCACCCTTGAGTCCCGGGTGACATCACTCGGGTTCCAGGTCTAAGGAATTTCAACAACATCCTGTAAACAAGGGGAATATACAGATTACGAATTGTTTGGGGACCAACCCCACATTGCCAGCCTTCCATCAATACATACACCTTTCCTATTTATGAACCTTTGCATTGCTCTACTATTAGTAATACTATCCTCCTGAAGGCTTTGGAATACAATACAATGACCTTGACATTATTTTCAAAGGATGTACTTATTTCAGAGAGGAATTTATTACTTTATATATCTGTTCCCCTAATACACACCACTTTACTGCTTACGCCTATGTGAAAAGTCATAGCATTGTACAACAGATCCTGCAAGTTCTCCTGCGCAGATAAGAGGTTAAATCAGAGACAAACTGATTGTAGTCAATCCTGTGAACCAAAACACAAGTTTCATCCTCTACCCGTAGCTTAGGACATTTCCATCAGGTGACCGTGGTGTCTCAAATAGGACTTTTTTTAAAAATTTATATTGCGCTGCGAGATATATAACATATAATAAAATTTTGGTTATTGTTTCAGGCTTTATTCTTCTGAAGTCAAATTATTTGTGTCTTCGTAACGTTTGCCTTTATATTTATTTCCCTGTATAATAGTAATGGATTGTGAAAAACGTTTTTTTTTAAAATCAGGTGTTCCTGATCCGCCTGTAAATCTTACTGTAACTAATATTACAAGCCGCACGGTGACGATAAGATGGGATGTGCCCTTCAATGGAAACAGCCATATCACTGGAAGCAGTGTCCAATATAAAATGGCCGATGGTAATGTTTCTTTATATTCATCATTTCATGTGTATATCAATATAAAATCCCTTTTTTCAAATGCGTTTCTTAATTAATAGAGATCTATTTAATATCTACAAATTTAAGAAGATATGTTTCATACATAATAGAAAAAAAGGATTGTGTATCAATCAATTTTAAAAATAACAAACTTCCTCAATTCTCAACGACTGCAAAAAATTAAATAGTTGCTAAAATCCTATTACAGTTCACCCCTTGGCGAATATGTTTTTTTAATTCACGTCAAAGTGGTTTCAAAGCGCGTTGTTCAAAATCGAAATCAGGGAAACTTATAAAAGTATGGCGTTTTGTCCGAAGGAGCAAAAATGGAAAATATTCAGGCATTTAAGAATGAATTCATGTAAAATTTAGCTTCCAAATAGAGGAACTTTGAGACACCTATGGGACAATTTCATAAAATATTTAACTTTTGTTGAATAGGAAATGAAGAACATTCTGAAAAAAATAAATCGAAGTTTCAAGGGGAAAAATTGGCATTTCTTAAACATTTTGAGCAAATTCCTATGTGATATAGTTTTTCAAAAAGATATTGTTATATTCCAAAATTACTCAAATAACTTCTGCTGAGCCGCGTACCTTTCCTTATGCTTTTGCCTTATGTGGATTATTTCCTCCTTTTAAACGGCATTTTCATCAATGTAATTTTTTCTGTATGCACCATTTAATAATTACCTCCTTTTTTCCAAAGAATTAAAACAAAACAATTAAGCCTAGCTTTTGTCTCACTCTAAGCAATAACCTGTACTCCTATCTATTATCCGAACAACAAGGTATCAAAAAATGCAAATGGCACAACTCCTGCTGTTACATAGCTAGTACAGTTGCCGAAGCTAACGCAACTAGTGGTAATTACTAATTGCAGCTACCTAAAGGTCACTAATAACTGTATTGTTTTGAAGGATGAAAAGGGGTAGCTAGCTTGACGGTAAAATTATCGTCCAGCTGTGTGACAAAAAAAAAGAAGCTCAAAAACAAGTAGCAGGTTATAATAAGATCACACCAAATTATTTAATGTCTTAAGTCAAATTCAATCTTTTACTCGTACATATATTTGGAATTCTTAATTTTTTAAGAAAAAAATGTGTTATTGACTTACATGTACTGTAAATAATGAGAACAAAGTGTCAACTTTTATAATATTTAAGTATTGAATGTCGTTTATGCTAAAATACGGTGGTCCCATAAGTACCCGTCCTGATCGAGAGATAACGGTAGTTTGAAAATTATCCCTGTAGTAGAAAACATATGCTGTATAGATTGCACTGTATCGCTATATGCAATATATAAAACACATGTTTCAAGTTTGAAGACTCCACGTTGTTTAATATTTAATTCGCAGCCGTGATTTAGGGAAATATGAAATTGGCCATCGTTGTATTTGAAAGGCCTCAACCCAACCAATATAAAAGCTGAACTAGATTCTACTCTGGATGAGTCTTCTCCTTCGCTTACAACAGTAAAATATTAGGTAGCAGAGTTTAAACGAAGTCGTTCGAGCTGTCAAGACAAGCATCGCTGTGGTCGACCAAATAAGGTGAAGACTCCAGAAATGGAAAGAAAATCCACAATGCGATACTGGATGATCATCGACTGAAAGTGCACGAACTAGCAGACATAAACAAGCTAGCATACGAGCTAGCATTTCAAAAAATTAGGATAAATCGCATATTACTTGAAAATTTGCACATGAGAAAGCTGTGTGCAAGATTGGTACCGCGTTTGCTCACAGTTTCGTGCAAAAACAGTGTCGTGAAGATGTTTTAATTGAGTGTTTAGCGAAGTTTCACAGCAACGAAGCAGAACTTTTGCGCCGTTTCATAACCATGGAGGAAGAATGCGTGCATCATTTCACACCCGAGACAAAAAAAAAAATCAAAACAATAAACGGAATAGGGAGAACCGTCTCCTAAGTTGGCGAAGATTGATCTATTTGCAGGTTAGGTCATGGCGTTGGTTTTTAGGAATGCGTGTGGGATAATTTTCATTGATTATCTTGAAAAAGGAAAAACAAATCAATGTTGAGTATTGCGCGAACTTATTGTAACGTTTAAATGAAGAAATCAAGCAAAAACGGCCGCATTTGGCTAAGAAGACTGCGTTGTTTCATCAAGACAATACACCTGCTCACAAATCCATCATTGCAATAGCCAAAGTTAATGAATTAAAATTTGAATTGCTACCTCGTGCATCTTATTCGCTAGTTTCAGTCCCCTCGGATTATTTTCTATTCCAAATTTGAAAAAAAAAAGCTCAGTGGTCAAAGATTTTCCAACGATGAAGAAGTGATGTCGGCAGTTAATGTCTATTTTGAGGAGTAAGACAATTCTTATTATAAAAAGGTTATTGAACCTATTGAACATCGCGCAAAAAAGTGTATAGAGCTGAAAAGATATTATGTTAAAAAATAAATGTGTATTTTTCCCCAAAATTTTGTGTTTTCTTTGTTGTTTGGGTACTTCTGGAACCCCCCTCTTTTATAGTTAAGATATTTGATGAATTATATCTTGATATTTAGCCTTAACTTAGAATAATTTAAACTTTGATGAAACTACGTATTGGCGCAAAAAAATGTATAATCGAGAAAATCCGAGCTACATTTCGAAGCTTTTCTTGTCTCTATTTGCTCAAAAATGAAGGACTTTCTCCAAGATACGAAACTCAAACATGCTATTTTGGAAACTTCCATCTAATAAACGAGTATTACTTGAAAGTTCTGGGGGAAAAAATATAAAAAGCTAGTCTGGTCATCGCTAATTGTTCTAAAGTAATTACTGTCAATTACTCGAGTTGTTTTGACATGCTATTCTGAGATTAGAACATAGTTTGGGAAATAAAAAAAAGTTCTAAATTTAAAGATTGCGTGTCAAATGCATGAGAGACAAGATAATAAAGTTTGTGTTTCATAATATTAGGATGAGAATTGATTAGTTCTAAAATATGTATGATACACTTGCTTTTTTCATTTTTGAGAAAAACTTGGAAACTTCTTCTGTTTTTGCAAGTTTAAGTATTCAGCATAAAAAATGCATTATTATGTTTATCATTATTGCTTTGAAGTACAATAAAAATATAAAAAATTACATTAGGTTGAAAAATAAAAATAGTATTCAAAATATCTGAACAAAAAAACTATTGTCGATCTTATAAATTTCTTGTTTAATGATTTTATCTGTTAAAACTTTACTTTTTACGTAAAACAAAAAATCTCTTTTTTCAGCTTATTCCTCAAAAATAATAAGGATACTTTTTTTACCTTTGAACTGCTTGAAAAATAACCAATTCAATACTTTTTATAACCATAATTTAATTTTGTAAGCTTCAAAAATACATAAAAAGTTTAAAACGAATTCATTGAAAAGAGCATTCTTTTGGTCTTTATTGATTTAAAGAACATAAAGGTTAAAGCATGAAGCGAATAGGAAGGATTAAAATTTTAACGGGAAATATATTTGCAAATTATTTTTATGATTAATGCATTTAACTGTACGTCCTTATCCCAGATTAGTAATTCTATTCTTAAATTAAAGCTGCAAACTTATCAAATGTTTTTGAAATCAATGAAATTTATTAATCAAGTTTTGATTTTAAAAAAAGATTTTTGATTATAAAAATGAATATTATTATTTTTTAATATGTTACTAAAGATGTGAGAAATGTTGATAAGTTTTTAAAGTCGGTTATTATTTTTCTAAAAATTTCTTCGAGTCTATATTACGATATTTGTTTAAATCTTCTTTAAGATAAAATATCATTACTGTGAACTGTATTTTTATTTAATTTCACTGTTTTAGATAAAAAAAAAAGATATTTTGACTCATAACCAAAATTATTACATACGTATTAGAGCAATGCTGCTTATTAGGAAATTGTTTTAATATTTTAAATTGTTGTGCTTAGTTACTGTAGATCGCCATAATAAATCTGTAAAAACATTCTTTTCAACGACTAAATTGTGTTTGAATTACAACCTCGATATTCTTTGTTGAAGTAAATTAAAATTATTTTCACTTAGTCTTGATATTTATTTTCGTATTTATATTTTCGATCCATTTCACCGAATAAAATGACGTTGGCAATTCAAAAGACTTTTCAAAATGCTATCATTGTATTTGATGTCTTATAACATCCTTGGGAACGGCTTTCCACTTTTGACTGCATTTCGCGGCATTTAATGACGTCTTTTGATTTTAAAAAATTGCTCAATGTAAATACCTTATTTTATTATGTACTCTCTGGACAATTTGAAGTGAAGAATTAGGCAAACATTTAAAAAATATGCTTTTTATACCATAGGAAGTTTTTGTAATTCAAAACGGTGCATTTTTATGCTGTTTACATTTTCAAATATTTGAAATAGGATTTGACTAATTAGTATCTATGCTAATTTTTTTTCATAATGGAAATAATATGTGTCTAGTAGTTATATAAAAATACAAATCACTCATGTTTTAAATAACATTTAAATAAAAATAAAATTTAAATTTTAAAATATGTAAAAATACCAAAATTTCAAACAGAAGATATTGAATTGGATGAAAAGTTTTTCGTCAGTAAAATTTTGTTGCGAAGTACACGCATAAAAGGAAACCTTAATGAGATTAGCAATCTTTCTCTCTTCTTATTCAAGACTTTAATCTAAATTTTTGATTTATAGGTTTTGGAGCGGTAACCATTTTTTGGGGGGAGGGGGAATGTCAAGTTTAAACACAATAGCACGTCTTGAAGCATTTCAGACAAAGATATGGTTTAACTGCCCATAACAAACTGCAACATGGCGGTCAAAACATGATTCAACTTCAACTTCGAAATTTTTAGTTTTAAACATCCTAAATCAAACTTTGTGTGTATTAAAAACGCCTCAGTCAACCACTTGTAGTCAATCGTTTCGCTATGGAACTCATGTCTTGTAATCCTTTAGATCTGTTGGCTAGATAGTTCACTTTTAAACACTTTTTGTATGCAAAAGATGTTAACTTTTAAGAAACAAGTTCCGCAGTCGTGTAGTTCCTATATTTCCAGCTTTCTAATGTAAAGGGTTATTTGTGGAAAGATAAGCAAACACAGAAATATCGGCTGTTGGTGCTGTAACGTCGTGGAATTAGATTGAAGGTATACGCCAAGCTAATTATTAAAGAATGCCTTATTACTGTGATCTAATCAAATGTTTATTTGACGACAACATTCAAAAGATCATTGGATAGAGAAAAAATATTCGTTACAAGTGTTCGTTTGATACAGCCAGCTATTCTGTTTCATATTGGTGTCTGCCTAGGGGTACGCTCCTTGCTTCTTTTCCCAGTCACCCGTTGGGTACCGCCTCAGGAGTCTCTCGTCGGTATGGATCCGGAGGCTCACGCCTTGTACTTGCTTCCTATATACGTCCCTAACTTCTCGCAGGTCAATCGTCGGAGTCGATCGGGGTCCTCCCCTTCTTCCTTCGTCCACAGGCTTCGCTTTTTAGAATCTCTCGCTGGAGTCTGTCCGGAGTCTCCTTCTTTTTCCGAAGTCCACTCTTTTAAACTCTAGGGGCGGGTTCACTCCACGCCCCTCATCAATCCCCATTGGCCAGCCTCAGGGTTTTTTCTCCCGGCACCAACGGTCTTGCACGTCATCCATTCGTGCAGAGATAACAAAAGTCTGGTCCCTCTCAAAGGTTCCCGGCGACAAGGGCCCGGCTGACATCTGGCACTTCAAACACCTCACCACCACCTGCAGAGGCGCCAGCATTCAAGACGTAAAATCACTGCCCATGAATGGAAAATAATGCAGCAATGCCCGGTCCATAGTGTCCGCCAGTCACACCGTCGCCGACGGTCCAGCTGTCTGATACAACACAATACCACCAAATCCAGGTGTTCCCAGGCTGTGGATGCCTTTATGAATAGAGTCGCTTTCTCCATTGTGACGACGTTACAACTCCTTCCCCCTGAAAACGTCCATTGCAGTGGACTGCTCTGGTCCAAGGTTGGATCCATTCTTATGACTGACTCAAAGAAAGAATGTCTTAACAATGAGATCAACCAAGACAGCAATCCAATAAAAACACTCAAAAATATGATAATAAGTAAATCCAAAATTCCATAACATTTTATACACTTTACAATAAAGACTTAAAGTTCTAATCTTGGATTCTTTTCTTAATGTTACATCTCCTCTTTAAAAAACTGAGTTTTAAGTGAATAAGTTAAATGCTAACATTTTACTATTATTACTATACGTTAAATCACACGTAACTACTGTACTAGACATCTATATGCTTACACTTGTCTGAGAGACACAAAAGATTTTCAGTAGAACATAAATTTTTGTTTCCACCATATACAAAGAATAAAGTAATATAGACACAAAAATACAATAAAATGGTAAAATTAATTAATAAGAATATTTTAAATGGCTGCTTATTCCAGTCTGTTTAATCCAATGCCATTTCCATATAACTTTCTTTAATTAAAGTAAATGATTTTTAAAATTTCATAAAAAAATAACTGTAAATACAAACATTTGGAATTATTTGGTCTAAACAACATTAATTTAAAGATAAATTTCCATCTTGGCACTTTGCACATTTTCTCACAATATTTATAACAAGTTATTCCACAATTCATTATCTTTCCCACTACAACGTTGGGTAAAGTGGTAATTATGGCACTATTATTAAAAATACAATTAACCCCTCGTACTTCCTCAGCTCATGAAATGAACTCACTACATCTCTATTATGTACACGTAAGAAACTTTCCCACTGCTCTAATTTACCTTTGGTCGGTATGAATTCCGATCTCACAATCCTCAACCATTCTAATTCAAAGTCAATTTGCTTCACACGATTTTTCAAAATTTACGCCATGGTGTCTATATCAACCAATCGACGTAAAGCAAACTGCGATAACCGTTCCAAAACCTGAGTAGTTAATTTACATCCATAAGAAGATGCGCATACGATCTTAAACCTCCTTTTTCTAATGTAAATGCCAAATGGCATTACGTATGCGGCATACTTCTGATATCTCAGCATGAGTGAACGACGAAAGTACCACTTCCACAAATCCAGTACCGTGACCCACGAGACCGCGCTATTCATTTTTACAAGACCTTCCATTTTTAACCAAAGATGAAACTCGGCTCACGTCACCTGGTTCAAACGCGTATACTTAATACACGGGTACGGGTATCGGTTCACTTTTCTAAACTTAACAGCCGACAGTGTACGATTGAACTGCCCCATCTCGATTACACTCACATCCCTAGGATACCCAAACTCCTCTCCCAGAGTATTAATCAATCTCAGGTATATCCAAAAAGTTTTAATTTTAAATGGTTTTCCTCTACTTAACTGGTTATCCCTCTGCATTAAAGAAATCGTTCCGGCATCTGGAGGAAACCTTTCTTTATTTCTATCAACGACCATTCGTAAATAGTTAATTCTATCAGGCGGTAATTTAAAGTGCAGTTGACTTTCCCTGAAAACACCCCGAAAGTCAAAATCCATAAATAATTTTACCGGATAGGGGAATTCGGTTTCTTTCTCTATTCCCTCCGAGCTATTTTCTGTAACAAAATTTACAGTTTCCGGCCTCCTACGATACAGTTTTACTAAATTTACACGATAAATTGCACTACGATCCCTTTTTCTGGGTAAATCGTAATTAAATTCTAAACTTGTCATTTTACCAGCCCCTAACCAATTCTTATCAGTACCCTTTGAATTGGGGGAATCAAACGCATTGTTGATTTATCTCCGAAATCATTCATAGCATCTGCATTGCACGTGTAAATTTCTTTCCCTTTCATCTGTTCCCCTTTTATACTAGCCATTGTAGGGTTTTGAAAACTTTTATGACCTACTGTTAGGCCCGCTCTCCTTTCAACTGAGAGTTGACTTGCCTCCTTTTCCACACTCTTAATTTCACAACTCAATGTTGCAGGGATAGTAAAACCCGTATCTACTATCAATCCTCGAGAACTTACTCCTGTGTCCTCATGATTTATTACTGGCTGTGCCACCGTCATCACAGCTGTAACACTCCCCTTAACTGCCCTTGACCCCACCTTCCATTCACAAGCACGAATTCCAAAAATATCGACTTCTTTCCCTTTCTCATGCCTAGACAGTTTATCCTTCTCTTTTTCTACCCCTCTCACTTCGGACGGGGGATTAACACACGTGCGCTTCCCCCCGGGGGGTCACAAATCTCAATTCTAACTTCAGAAGTCATGGCGGTTTTTTCACTTTTATCAACATCCGGATTACTTACCAGCCTACACTTTTTAATCGGTTCACTACCATGGACCGATTTCGTGACAAATAACTCTCCTGTGCGCAATTTTCGACTTTATCTTCTGTCTTTAGATAAAATTCCCGTTTTTGTAACATAGTCCTGCGTGTAGCTCTCAATTGTTCTAACTCTCTTTCCCACATTAGCTTACGCTCTTCAAACCCCTTTATTTTAAGTTCCCTTTCCTTATATTTACGTTCCCATTCCTTATTTTCACGTTCACGCTCAAGTTCCCGTTCCTTATTTTCACGTTCCCGTTTTTCTTCCAAAATACCCTCCAACAAACAATTAGCTAATTCTTCATTATAGTATTCACTCTGACAAATTCTATTCTTAATTTCTATCTTAGGTAAAGTATTATCGGCTTCGACTCCCAATTCTTTCGCCATTTCTACCAATACTTCTTTTCTTTGCCTTAATAAGTACGCCATGATGCACTAATACACACAAAACCAAAATTAAGCTTAATTGTCACAAAAATTATACAAAACTCAACGCACACTAGAAATACACTAGACCTAGACTTAACTATAATTCACAAAAATCCTAAAAACCAAGCAGTACTCTCCACAGTAACTGTACCAATGAAACAAGTATAACTACTGTATACTTAACTATATTTCACAAAAACGCACAAATCTTAAAAACAATACAGTACTCTACACAGTAACTATACCCACGAAAAAAGTATAACTACTATATACTTAACTATATTTCACAACTGTGCGCAAATCTTAAAAACAATACAGTACTCTACACAGTAACTGTACTAATGAAACAAGTATAACTACTGTATACTTAACTATATTTCACAAATGTGTGCAAATCTTAAAAACAATACAGTACTCTACACAGTAACTGTACCAATGAAACAAGTATAACTACTATATACTTAACTATATTTCACAACTGTGCGCAAATCTTAAAAACAATACAGTACTCTACACAGTAACTGTACTAATGAAACAAGTATAACTACTGTATACTTAACTATATTTCACAAATGTGTGCAAATCTTAAAAACAATACAGTACTCTACACAGTAACTGTACCCATGAAACAAGTATAACTACTATATACTTAACTATATTTCACAAACAACAATACTAATAAATCGCACATTTATACATCATACAAAACTTAAAAAATCTTTCTAGTCTCTCTTTCTAGTGTTTCCTAACTTTACCTAGTACGTAAATTCTTTACTACCAAAATTTTACATACATTAATAATTACAATAATAATCAATTGCTGCCCCGAGTATAATCTCAAAGAAAGACTCACCTTTCTGTTTGGAATCACCACCAAAATCTATGGCACATCTGGACGGGAATTCACAGCACACTCGGGATATCTTGAGACATCTGGGAATGCTTTAAAGAACACTTGAAAACAACTTTGAAATACACTTCGATTGCACACCACTCGTTTCTTTTGTTGATTCACCAGACCCAATTCATATACAGGAACTCCACAGGAACACACTTTAATACTAGGAATGGACGCACTACAGGAACTCAGGAGAAATTTGCGTTGTCTAAAGTTCTTTTATTTTTCTCGCCCACACGGCTGGCATTTTCTCTTTGTTATTTCTTTTTTCTCAAACATTAATTTAAATTAAAAAAAAGATTCGGGCATTTAATTAATTAGCCAAATGCCGATCCCACCGATGCCACCAATTTAATTAGCTCTAACGTCGTGGAACAAGATTGAAAGAGTACGCCAAGCTAATTATTAAAGAATGCCTTATTACTGTGATCTAATCAAATGTTTATTTGACGACGACATTCAAAAGATCATTGGATAGAGAAAAAATATTAGTTACAAGTGTTCGTTTGATACAGCCAGCTAGCTCTATTTCATATTGATGTCTACATAGGGGTCCGCTCTTTGCTTCTTTTTCCAGTCGCCCGTTGGGTACCGCCTCAGGAGTCTCTCGTCGGTATGGATCCGGAGGCTCACGCTTTGTGCTTGCTTCCTATATCCGTCCCTAACGTCTCGCAGGTCAATCGTTGGAGTCGATCGGGGTCCTCCCCTTCTTCCTTCGTCCACAGGCTTCGCTTTTTAGAATCTCTCGCTGGAGTCTGTCCGGAGTCTCCTTCTTTTTCCGAAGTCCACTCTTTTAAACTCTAGGGGCGGGTTCACTCCACGCCTCTCATCAATCCCCATTGGCCAGCCTAAAGGTTTTGCACCCGGCACCAACGGTCTTGCACGTCATCCATTCGTGCAGAGATAACAAAAGTCTGGTCCCTCTCAATGGTTCCCGGCGACAAGGACCCGGGTGACATCTGGCACTTCAAACACCTCGCCGCCGCCTGCAGAGGCGCCAGCATTCAAGACGTACAATCACTGCCCATGAATGGAAAGTAATGCAGCAATGCCCGGCCCATAGTGTCCGCCAGTCACACCGTTGCCGACGGTCCAGCTGTCTGATACAACACAATACCACCAAAGACACGTGTTCCCCGGCTGTGGATACCTTTATGAATAGAGGCGCTTTCTCCATTGTGACGACGTCACAGTGCGAAGTTACCTTCCCTTGACTGAAAACTTTTTAATCAATGCGATATAAGTATTATCCTTCATGATTCAAATATTTGCACTAAAATATAATTCAGGTATTACCAACTTTGTTCACAAAAATTAGGCATGGCCGTCCAGCTATTTAAGTTTCGTATTTATTTAAAATATTACCGATTACGGCCTTTTCAAAATCCATCCATTTCTGCATACCAGCTTAAGTGAAGTCCAAAACTCTTTCTTCATATGTATCTATTATTTTGGTATATCTGCCTATACTGATTGTAGTCGTGGTAGCCTAATGGTCATGATAGTGAACTCGTGGCCGACGTGTCAAAAGTTTCAACCCAACTGCCAATGTAGACTCGACTTGAATGGGACTAATGCATGGTAAATCTGTTGAGGCTGTAAGTCCTCAGGTTGGCGTGGTGTAGAAGCTCGAAGAGAGGTTGCTGTCAACTCGGCTGACGTACCTCGTCACTTTACAGAGGTTCGATATTACAAAATCTATCGCCAATATCCGTAGTGTTGCTTTATAGAAGTTGCTTCATGAACATTCATTTCTATTTAAAATGCTAGAGAAAAAAAATGTTGGGTATCAATTTTTAAAAATAACTTCTAATAATAAGATTTAAAGTATAACTTGGCCATATTTTTTTTAATTTAAAATTTACGGTCAGAAGTTAAGTTCGCTTAGTTTCAATGCTTAAATCAAGTACAGATAAATAAGAAGTAAAAACCTCTAAATTAAGATTTATATTAAATAGAACATGTTTGCATAGTTTTAAATTTGAAATATTAATAAAGGATATACCTTTTATTGAGAGATTTTCACATAAAATTTCATTCCTCAAATGTAATATTCGAGCTTCAATTGATGAGTATGTATTCCGAAACTGCTTACAATAAAAAAATCTACATAGGAGACAAAAAAAATTAACATTAAAAAAAGTTGTATAATTATTGAGTTAGACAAGGATATTCAAAGAAGTTTTTTCATAATTGTATTTATAAATACATTATAATGCTATGATATTTTTTTTACGCAAATTTGACACTCGCTACAATTCATTATTTTTTTGCATATGTTGTAGTATACATTCTATTTCTTCCCTCTTTCATTTGCATAAATATTTGAGATCAGTTGCAGAGACATCTTACAAACAGCACTACACATTTATATTTCTATAAATATTGTTTTATTTTCGTATACATACAGTTTCTTATTTAGCAAAGGCATCCGGGTTACTCCATTTAGGTAATCATCTACTTCTACTTCATTTGGTTTTACTTGATATAATTTAATAATGATCTTTTTTTTATGTTTATACTTATGCTAATTTGTTATTGTATGTAAATTCTCAACAGAGGGCAAGGAATTGGATCTATTAGATACCGTCGAACCCCTCATTACTGTCCTCAGTCAGTCATTTTTTGTTGCAAAGAACATAAGATTTTTACTTTAATTTAGAGTTTGCTCACTTTCTAACATTCATCCTGTAATGGGTTCTATTCGGGCTTCTACTAATCCTCTTCGGAAAAATACTCTTTTAAACTGTGATATCTGTTTAAAAACCAGAAGATTTCTGCAAATGCAAACTCTATTTAATTGCCAGTCATTGAGTAGACGAGGTAATGGTTAAGAGTTGATAGTAAGCTTAAATTCAAGCGTTGGTGACTGGTGGTCGTGCATCGTAAGATTAATAGTAGAAGTATCTACAGGAATAGTGGAAGGTATTCCCCTTACAGCAGAACGCGCTAGCAGATTGAAATCCAGATCAGGCACAAGATTTAAGATTGTCTTCCATATATATAATGCAGAATATATATTAAATATTTGGAGAATATATAAATTCGGATTAAGATTTCTTATTGCTCATCCGGTTTACTTATTAAAGTGCATTCATACAGTGTTAAAGTTTCCAAATATAAGCCCGTTGGTCTGGTAGCTAAGAGAAAGGGGTGCCAGCTCAGGTGTCGTCCGCGTCACTTGACCATGGTTCAAAATTACGCGGACCGTCCCCGAAAGCCCTCGTGTAGCTGAACAGTGGGACGTTAATATTCACTCACTCACTCAAAAAAAAAAGTTATTCTAAGGTAAAGTCTGCTTCTTACTCGAAATCTCTCAACACCCGTGACCTCTATAACGCGACAATCTCTCTTTCGAAGTATTTTTTAATGAGAATCGTGTGCCCAATTTTTGAGCAGTTTACAATTTGACTCGATTTTGTTACGATTTTGTGAAAAGATATTCAATTCAAATTACCATTCTATTTGAAAGTTACTTCATATCAATATATGCATATTAAGTCTTCCTTATATTTACCGTTTTTAATCAATATTCATTCATTTGTTTTGATAGACAGTTGGAAAGGACACACTTCTCAACTTATAGTTTCTGGATCTGACAGCACAGCAGTTCTAAGGGCCTTACACCCTGTAACTCCATATCACTTGAGAGTCATTGCCGAAAACACTATTGGAAAAAGTAGACCGAGTGGAATTATCAACGTTACAACGCAGGTTGAAGGTAATAAAGTTTCAACTTTCTAAATAAATGAGAAGAAATATTTCAATACTTTTTATGGGTTGTAATTACTAAAATATTTCTTTTTAATTAGCTCCATCAGGCCCGCCAAGAGAACTCACAGTGCATCCTACTGGAGATCAATCATTAAAGGTTACGTGGAAAGTAAGTTTTCTAAAATAGGATATAATTCTTAATGTTAAAAAGCTCGCCACGTTTATTCGTTAAGTTCACTTGGCACAGTACAATATATATTTTTAACTCGTCATGAAAATACTGTTAAAGTAAAATATTGCTCTCACGAAATTGTGTCCAAGCGATTTTTTTGTATTCCAAGAAACAATACAAGGATATCTAGCATGTATATATATGTAT
>BMAO01011528.1:0-136046 GCA_019973975.1 Trichonephila clavata | reverse complement strand
ACCTACCTGCTTGAAAATTAGTAGGTAAGTTGCTTTCCTGGAGTAAATATCCGCTACAAAATGGGTTTTGGGAAAATTGACCCACAAGGGGTGTTGCGGGGGCGGGGGGGGGGTTTTAAGGGGCGTTATAAATTCCGATTTTTAAGTTACTAGACGTACAGTCTTGAAACTTAGTAAGCAGATTCCTATTCATAGGGTAGAGATACGCTACAAAATGGGTTTCGTGTAAATTGCCCCCAAGTGGCGTTGCGGGAATTAAGGGGCGTTATAGATAGTTATTTCCATTTTTAAACTATTAGACGCAGTCTTTATATTTGATAAATAGATTTCTTTCATAGAGTAGAGATCAGCTATAAGAAAGTTTTGTGAAAAACAGTCCTCTAAGTGGCGTTGCAGGGGATTAAGTGGCGTAATAAATAAATATATTCGTTTTTAAACTACTTGACCTACCTGCTTGAAAATTGGTAGGAATGTTTCTTTCATGGAGTAAATATCCGCTACAAAACATATTTGGGGGAAATTGACCCCCAAGGGGTGTTGCGGGGGTGGTGGTTTAAGGGGCGTTATAAATTCCGATTTTTTAAGTTATTAGACGTACAGTCTTGAAACTTAGTAAGCAGATTCCTCTCATAGGGTAGAGATACGCTACAAAATGGGTTTCGTGAAAATTGCCCCAAGTGGCGTTGCGGGACTTAAGGCGCGTTACAGATAATTATTTCCATTTTTAAACTATTAGACGCCACAGTCTTTATATTTGATAAATAGATTTATTTAATAGAGTCAGCTATAAGAAGGTTTTATGAAAACAGACTTCTAAGTGGCGTTGCGGTGTATAAGTGCGTAATAGATAAATATTTTCGTTTTTAAACTACTTGACCTAGCTGCTTGAAAATTGGTAGAAATGTTTCTTTCATGGAGTAAATATCCGCTACAAAACGGGTTTGGAGAAAATTGACACCCAAAGGGTGTTGCAGGGGGTTAAGGGCAGATATAAATAATTATTTCTATTTTTAAACCATTAGACTCACAGTCTTGAAATTTGGTAAGCAGATCCTCTCATAGGATAGAAATACACTACAAAATATTTTTTGTGAAAATCGACCCCTAGGTGGCGTTGCGGGGGTTCAAGGGGCGTTATTGATAATTTTTTTGCATTTTTAATTAATTGGACGCACAGTCTTCAAATTTTGCTAAGCAGATTCCTTTCATAGAGTGCAATTCCCCTACAAAATGGGTTTTGTGAAAACAGACCCAGAAGTGGCGTTGCGGGGGCTCAAGTGGCGTTATAGACAATTATCCCCATTTTTAAACTGTTAGACGTACAGTCTTGAAATTTGATAAGCAGATTCCTTTCGTAAAGTAGAGAACCGCTACAAAATGGGTTTTGCGAATATCAACTACCAAGTTTAATTTCGGGAGTTTAAGAGGCGTAATCGATAAACATTTCCATTTTTAAACTATTTGATCATCCTGCTTGAAAATTGGTAGGCATGTTCCTTTCATGGAATAGAGTTCCTCTAACAAAGAGTGAAACGAAAATTGACCCCTAAGGATGTTTGCGAGGGGTCAAGAGGAGTTACAGAAAAAAAATTAATGTTTTTAATTGTTAGACCCATATACTTGAAATTTGTTAAGCATGTTTCTTTTGTTGAATAGAGATCCACTAAGAATGTATTTTAAGCAAATCAAGTTCTTAGGGGGGTGCAGGGGGTTACTGGGACGTATTGACAAAAAAATTACTTTGTGTGTGATTTTTTTGTGTTGAATTGAAATCCTCTAAGAGCGGTTATTTTGGAAAACGGCTCTCAACGGGATTACGTGGATATTGATAGTAAAACTTCTTTTTTCTGTTAGATTTAGACTTGAAATTTGGCTTGCATGTTCAATTTACGGAGTAGAGATCCACCAAAAATTGGTTTTGCGGGAATCCACTTGGTTTTTGGGGTTACGAAAGAGCAAACATCATTCTATACTTCAATTTTAGAGATTTTAGAAAATACAAATTAGATGAGTTCTGCCCTTTTTTTTTTGCGACAGTTAAAGGTATAAGTATATTTTCAATACAATCGAATTCTTAATGCTTCGATATCAATAATTTATACATATATATAAGCAGTAAAAATTTATAAAACATCATGAAATACCCAGCGAAGCGGGCGGGTAACAGCTATAAATAAATAAATAAATATATATATATATATATATATATATATATATATATATAATATATATATATATATATATATATCCAAAATTTCTCTACAAGAGAGAGATGAATTACATGATTAATACTTAAAAGAATATCAATTGCCAGATAACAAGACAACAGAATTTAGAAGGAGATATGAAAGATTGAAATAACACAGTAAAATATAAAAGAATGGATGCTCAGTATTATCAACATTGCTGACTTAGGACAGCTAGTATACATAAAATTTTCTTTAAAAAAATCCTTCTGCATAAAAGTGGGGTTGAACATGTTTTTTGGCCAGCCAACCTATATATATATATATATATATATACATTTAGAACTTTATGAGTAAATCATGAAAATTTTGGTTAATATTGAAATTTTCTTAGCATTCCTTAAATTAAAAAAAATTCTACTGGAATATATGTAAAGTTTTAAAAACTTTTTGTAAGTGAAACGTCAGTTAATTGAAGAAAAATTCTATTTATTAATATTTAAATGCATACTAACAATAAATGCATTATAGAGATAATTTGGTGTATATATATGATGAAAGTAACATTCTGTTTTGCTTTTATACCAATCTTTGTTTTTTTTATTTTAATTTATAAAGATTGAATCAAAAATCGTAGGATTTTAAAATTGCATTCGTAATTTTGTTTAATCCGCAAATCTCCGTGTAATCATAGATATTTCATTTGCAGGACACCTTCTTTTGTGCTGCTCTTGTAGCAAGCAGTCAGTGCTTCACGCATCGTTGCTCCTCTCATCAATACTGGAGTCAGTGCTCGATCTCAGACACAAGATGTTAGTAATTGTGTTCTATAATTACATGATCATAATCTTTTTCATTATTTATTAATTGAATGAATGAAAATTATGCTTACATTTTCTTGGACAAAAATCATTTTTCGACTTCTGTCTTCATTGTAAACGAATTACTTCATGTTAAATAATATTTAAGCAAAGAATGATTTTATGAACCTTGATCTATATGACAACTATATCATGTAACTGTAGTAGGAAAAAATTTTCAAAAATCCTATAACTCTTTTTTTTCCTCTCACAAATACTTTTTCTTTTTTGAAGAATTTGAAAATTAACTAAATTAAAAAGTATATCATTTTTAACGTCAAAAATATATTAGAAAATGTTATTTATTTTAATAATATTTAAATTAGGCCTTAAAATATATTTAAATATTTAGGTAAAATTAATAATATACTTTAAGAAATGCATAAAATATTCTTTTTTACTTAATTTTTTAAACATTTTGCTACTTTTAAAGGTATAAAAATATCAGGAAAAAGTAAAAAAGATATTTTCGATATTTATTTTGAAACTACATACTACTCACATACTGTTATTAATATGTTTATTTTATTCCATCAATAAATTCTTATAGCTGTGGCTCTATATTCTAAAAAGAAACTAGTAAAATAATTAATAATATTGTTTAACAATAAAAACACGCGCGAATTTAGAAAATGGGTGAACAATTTCTATTAAAATATTATTTACATGAACATTGAATTTGTTAATTCTTCAACAAAATCATTTCAAGTAAACTAAGTACCAAAAACGTGAATATATTTTTTCTTTCACAACCTAATTAAATAGTTTGTAATTTTTCATTAATAGCTGATTTTGTTACTTTCCGAGAATAAACTCATTATATTTCAAACATAAATAAATATTATTGACTTGCTACAGTAAATGGAGAAAACTACATCGATTAATCAAGTCCTATGTAGATTATAATATCTGAAAGTAAAAATTGGACATATTTCTGCATTTGTCACTGCCCATTTCAACAGTTGATATGATCTGCGCTAAAAAAGATACGTAATTAAAAATAAATCTCGGGTAATTATAATTTTTCCTCTATTTTAAATTTGGCTAAAAATTTGATTTTTTTAAAACACACTGAATTACAAGAATTATAGAATACCATCTATTGTAACGTTCTATATTATGTATGGTTTCAGATACATTAATTAGAACTCGTTTTATAGGCCCTTGGAAACTACGCTTTCGGTTAGAACATCAAGGATGGACTCGGTGCCACCAACTCCCGATCCGAAGTAGGAGATGGCTACGGAAACCAGAAGGGATCCTACACCATCACCGACATCGATGGAAGGGCCCGAAGAATTGACTACGTCGCTGACGGACACGGATTCAGAACCTCCGTCAAGACCAACGAACCCGGAACCGCCGCCAGCGCCCCAGCAGCCGCTCTCATCGCTAGCCCTTACGCCGGTCCCGTCGCCCCAGTCGTCAATCACGTTGCCCCAGCTGCCCCTGCATACGCTGCTCCATTAGCTTATGGCGCTCCCGTAGCGGCCGTCGCTGCCCCAGTAGCTTATGGTAGTGTGATAGGTCATGGAGCCACGCTTGGTTTAGGATATGGAGCTGGATATAGCAAGGTTTTGCACTGAGATTTACAATAGGCAAAAAAGGACTATTTATCTTTAAAAATTGCCAAATTTGTTGAAGTATTTATTCCTAAATAATCAAACACGATATGAAATAAATTGGATTTGTTTATATCTGGTTTTCCTGCTTCTTTTTCGCCTTTATAATGCATAAATTAATGACAATTTGAATGTACCTCTGTACCCTACAATTAAATATTTTTAAATGAAGATAGATAACAAATAAAATTTACAGTTATTATTAGCTAAAACAGGGGGGGGGGCTAAAACACGGCCCGCGAGATTCAATACAACTTTACAAACTACGATAAATTCGTGCAATAGATTTGTTTTATTGTAGAATTTTGAATTAAAATAGTTCCACATAACTTTTTTGTATTTATCCCGTTGGGTATGTTTTTATATATACTTAGATGTGGGCAGAGAGTATTGCATTGCAGTGACTCTCCCAAACATCGCATTTGATTCCTGTAACATTATCACGCTGCTAATTTTGGAGCTATGCATACTTATAAATGAGCACTACAGCATTGCGCCGGCCACTCGCTGCATTTTCTTCACTGATGAGAGTTAACAACAGAAAGTTTGTTTTCCGGTTTCGATTTGTGTGTTGGAATTGCAGGATAATTATTCTATTTTAGATTCAACGAAACCATCTAGGTAATATACATTCCATTAAAATAAAAATGTACTTGAATTAAAAATTAAAAAATATGTATACACAAAATATGTATATTTGTGTAAAAATGTATATACGTATAAAAATATGTGTACGTATATAGATACTTTTATTTTCTTCTTTTTTTAAGATGAGTGCAAAGAAACGAAGAATAGACGACGTACAATGAGGATATAGCAACGAATGGGAGGGGAAAAAAGCGGTTTTTATCATTCCAAACAAAAAATTAATGTGTTTAATTTTGGCGAAAGACCATCGCTGTATTTAAGCTGTATTTAATAAACGCAACGTTAAAAGGCAATTCGAAGCAAAGCATAATAATTATTTGAAATTCTATACAGAAGTGAAACATCCGAAGCTCAAGAAATTTAATATGAAATTAAAGCCTCAAAAAAAAAAAAATATTTGGTTCAGCATTACTCGACCATCCATTATTAATAAAGCAAGCTATTCCGTTTAATTTTCAATTGCGAAAAAAAATTCTGAAGGAGAATTAGTGAAAAATTTTAGAAGCTGTTATAAATTACATTTTGCGTGATAAAAGTATACGATTTTCGAACATAAGTTTATCTCGGCAACCAGTGTGTAGTGGAATTAATGAAATTTCAAATGAAGCTATCGTGAGAGTACTCGATTCAATTCGAGATTTCACACATTTTTCTTTAGCATTTGACGAAATTACGAACATTTCAGACACAGCTCAATTACTAATTTTGGTTCGTGGAGTAATTGAAACACTTCAAGAACTGAAGAAATTCTAAAATTGATAAGTTTGAAAGGTAAAACAGCAGAGGGAGTTATTTCCCATGCTTTTAAAAACTGTTTATGTGAAAACAATTTGTGTTTGACAATTCTTTCGAGAATATCATTTCATGGGGCACCTGTTATGATCGGCAAAGTAAAAGAAACTGTGAATTTATTTATCAATAAAATGGAATCCAACAACAAAACTAGTAATTGCTGTAAAAGAGATTATTTAATTACAATCCACTGTTTGATTCATTAACAAAATCTATGTGCCCAAGTATTATCCATGAATCATGTTATGCAAAATTCACTAATTTAGCCAAATACAAAAAAAAAAAAAACAAAAAAAAAAAACTACTTGAAATATATTCATCTCCCTTTCATGTCAATATCGAGTCGGCCCTAGAATATCTTCAAATGGATCTGGTTGACTTACAATGCAATAATGAATTTTTTTTATTTTTATTTTCAATCTATTTATTTGCAAAACTCCTCATTCTCCACATTGTATAACATCAGGCTTATAGATGTGAGTGGTAGCACAGTTATATAGTTTTAAAAAAAGTACATTTAAGATAAAAATATAAAATAAAAAGGAAGGGAGGAAATATAAAATATAAATAAGAAAAGGTACCAATAAAAGTTTAAAAATCTATACAGTAAAAATTTTTTTTTAATGCATTGAGGTTTTCAGTACAATTGACCAACAAAGACAAAACAGGTAGCCAGAAAATACCTAAGCGTTTCAACTTCTTTTTAAAATTTTGTCTTTTACAAAAATATAGGTTACAATACAACAATACATGTTTCGCAATTTTAGCAACTTGACCACAAGAACAAATATCACTACCAATTAAATTAAACCTAGACAAATAGCTCTTAAAATTTCCATGTCCTGTTAGAATCTGGGATAACTTAAAACCAGTAACAAATTTCTTACATTTTATCCGTTAATAAATGGTCGGAAAAAACGTTTTAGTCAACAAAGCTTTGGACGAGGACAAGAATTCGGTGTTCCAGGAGGAAACAGTTCTTTCCCAAGCTAAATGTTTCCAGTGGGACAATAGCCAGACACCGAAAGGTTTACATCCTGGCCTATTGAATTAATAATGAATTAAAACATATTTATAAAACTTCAGAATCCAAATTAGATTTTTTGACACCAATGCCACAAAAGGGGAAAAAATTGTTAGTACTTTTGAATGAACTTACACCTTTTAAAAGAAAATTTATCAAACATAAATCGTGCTAAGATTTAATGGACTAAAACTAGCAAAATCAATTTCGATGTGCAAATATGCGCATAGAGAGGGACATGCAAAAACTAAGTGAAAGAGTCGAGAAACAAATATTTCAATATTTAAATAAATTAAATATTTTTTGATCATTCATTATTATTGTTATATTATCTATGTTTATTTACATGGAAAAAATGATGAAAATGTTAATAATAATTCTCTCTCTCTCTCTCTCTCTCATTCTTTTTTTAAATTTCCCCTCCAGTAAATGTTTGTAATAGGTCCAAATTTAATACAACTATATTTATCTTTGTATGCGGCTCACGAAGTTATAATGTTTCTCCGAATAGGCTCGCAAGGACATTGGGGTTGGCCACCCCTGCACAAGGGTAATAAATATAACAAGATATTAAATTTTGTTTTGTTTCTTACTTTTAAAGTATATTTTTGCGAATGAATTTGAGTACAATGAAAAAAAAATTGATGAAATGGTGCACAGAGAGATACTTTGTGTTTGATGAGTAATTTATCAACGTCTCTCTATAAAGCAATTTATAGAGAGTAATTTATAATTACTCTCTATAAAGCAATTTATAGTTATTTTTGAGCCACGATCAAATGACGAGGTCGACACCCCAGCTGGTACGTAAGCTTTTTGAATCTCCACACTACCATTTCAATCTCCCCAGTCGATTTATACTGTGCCCCTTCATCTTCAATTTTAACCTGTGTAGGAAGAAATAGTGTGGGGAGACAGATCTGGAAGTGTTGCTGTAAGCAATCCTCCTTCTTACAAAGAAATCACAATTTGTTCATCTCAATTATCCGATTTTTTTTAAATATGAAGTAACAATTTTAAGTACATTTCTGATTTATGTAATACGCCGATCTGATCATCAGAATGTAATTGTGTGAATACAGAAATTACTCCCATAAATATTTTCAACAACAACTAAATAATAATTGAAACTGTTTTCCTGTATTGTAAAAATTATTGTTTATGGAATATGTATAACTAAAAAAGGCTTATATTCTTCAAAAATATATTAATAAATATAATTGTTGATGAAACTACGATATTAAATAGGTTAAATAATAGCAAATAATATAATATGTTTCAATGTATTAATTATGCTTCAAATTCATTATTATAATTGTTAACAATTTGAAAACCTTTGTTACTGTCGCACTAAAACAAGAATACAGGTTAATAATGATTAATAACAACATCTTCAGAATGAATATCTTGGTCTTCAGACAGGAAAATTATTCTGCCAGTTAAACCTTTTAAGCGGTCATTTTTTTCCCCTAAATTGTTTTTAAAGAAAGGCACATTATTTTGTTATTTTACAGAACACCTTACTAATTCCCTCCTTCACCAAGAAAAAAATGTCGGACGAAAAGCATTTCAGTGTCATAGATAAACTGCAACACATTTTTAAAATATCATCATTAAATAATACACCATAAGGATTAGAAATAAGTACAAGTCAAAGGAAGATAAAAAATATCAGTGCCTTTACAGCGTATGGGCAAACCAGTTTTAGGTAGCCCGTTCGCTGTACTGGCAAACCTTGATAAAAATTGTGCGTTAAGATGTTTGAGGATAAAAATTTGGTAAAATTGAGGTAAAATTCATTGCAAAACAATTCCTTTTGTTTTACTTTAAAAAAAGCCGCAAACTTGTGAACGAAATGTCCTCATTTTACAACTACCTTGCTATTATTAATGAAGTATTATTTTACATAAACCTAATGACAAAAAAATGAAGATATATAGAGAGTAAAATTAGAGCACAAAAGAAAACTTCGTTGGAAGAGGAGTGGGCAGTTGATTTGGATTTTTCGAAAGCAATAAACTATCTCCACCCAGTTCAATAAGTACAAAAGAACTTTGAAATCATTTACTGGTTTGTTTGTTTTCTTCGACCATATCTTAGAAAATAGATCGCTTTTACTCACAGACTAGTTCGATAACATCTTTCAAGGTTTTCACATAAAATTAAAGAACTTTTTTTTTGTTATTTTAAATCAGCCAGTGTTTAAACTGAATTAATGAAAATCTTTTACTTTTTCTTAATGTGAGTACAATTACATTATACATTTTAAAATTTTCACATGTCATGTGTTAATTTCTGTATGTGAGAATAATGCTGTTATAAATATTTTTCAATGAGAAATTTTCGTATTTCTTATTTTCAGTTAGGTATACAATGGTATTATTATTTAAAAAATCCTAACCAATCAAAATTTAAATTTATCTTAAAAATAGCCAAATTTCTTAATTTATAGAAAATTATAATTTGCATAGTACCAAATTATGCCCACTAATCCAATTTTTAAAGAAAGGCTTTACATTTCAACATATTTTACTTGGATAAAATTAGTATCATCCAACGAAAGAAGAAATCGAACTTTGAAGAATAATTTAATTCCTTTGAGGTAACCAACTTGCACTGAAACACAGTTTAATACAACGTTTACATAGTTTTAAAAATAGTTTTATATCGAATCATTAAAAATACTAATGATTAAAATCTACAATTATTAAAAACCTTATAAAATATTTAACCCGGATATTTTGTCATTTATTACTTTACAGGAAAACAAATCCGTTTACGATAACTATTTTTGAAAATCATCAAGTTTAATTTTTCACAGATCTCTGAGCAGCCGCAGAAAATCTCGATGAGTGAGTGAGTGAATATTAACGTCGCACTGTTCAGCTACACGAGGGCTTTTGAATTACGGTGAGTCTTTGGGCACACGGGCTGCTTGCAGCCCTCCATCCCATATCTGGAAGTCTTTGATAAGGAATCGAAGAAAGTAGCATTCTTCTGTCTGCGTGGTACTGCATGGCGAACACGGGGGCTTTTGGTGACGAACCTCGTAATTTATTACGTGCGGGGAAACGTACACAAGCAGAAGGAATCAGAGACTGCTGCTGTTCGTTGAAAATTCTATGTCTCTCTAGCTTTAACGTATTTCACCCCATTTACGTCCCACAGTGGACATTTAAACTATAAAGATTACTTAACCAATATTCTGGCCACAATAATCTAATAATTTTTATACAGTCCGTCGTTCTTCTAAAGTACAAGCCGAATAAACGGAGACAATACGATTGATAATATTACATCATGTAGTTCAAATTTCTTGAATAGCTTAAAAATAATGTTAAATTATCAAAATTCAATTATATTGATCTCAAAATAACCATTTAAAGATCGTTGATTCTTTTTATTTGACAAATGGAACAAATTTACATTATGTTTGCTTTAGTAAGTTAAACAGATAACATTTAATCTGGTAATTTTTTTTATTTCTATAATTTATGTGATTTAATCCCATTCAAAAATATTTTTATGATTAATAAGAAAAAAAGCTGTTATTTTAAGGTATCTGACCACGTTCGTAAGGGTGGTTTTTCAAAAACGCATAAATGAATAAGTACTGAAACAAATACCTGGTACAAAATAGATACAGCGACAGAATGAAATGTTTAAAGAAGCACGCAGCGTTAAGGATCTTTCTGGAAGTGGCAGGACTAGCGTAAATGAATCAAGTGTTGAACACGTTTGGCAATCATTCAACTGTCTTATTAAATCAACTTGTGAAGCATCAAGTGAACTTCAAATATCCCAAACAAGTGTGGTAAGATTTCTTCATAAAGGGTTTTTGTGTTGAATGCTTATAAAGTACAAGACTTGATAGAGAACACTTATAAGTAAGGGGAATACCACTTAGATATTCTCCGATATATCAAGGGGGGGGGGGCACATTGAATTTACTGAAGTAATTGGCCTAAAAAAATTTAAAAAGTAATTACAATATAAAAAAAAACATATTGATTTAATAGTTTCAGTACAATAAATACTTATAAAAAAGGCAAGAGTTTTGATTCACCAGGGAAAGAAATGATATTTTCAAATGTTCACCTTTTAAAAAGTTCATCTATAAAAATAATATTTTACCTGTATATATACAACTATATAGAGCCTGAACTAGAAGGTTTAAAATCTGTGATTTAGAAGAGAATTTATATTCATATTTCAATACATCAGAATAAAGCATTTTCTTTTAATATAAACACCAGTTATTATTTTTTAGAAATTGTCAGTAACTCTCTGAAAAAAAGCGGATTCTTCAAAACTCCTATTTCATTCTCTGTAGGTAAGTTTTAATTATACTAAAGCAAAATATTATTACTATAAAAGCATAAAAGGAGAATGTTTTAAAATATTTCATTTTTTCATAGTTTTTTGCCGAAAAATTGCATTTAAATAATTTTTATCGCAATAATAGTCTTAAAGCAATTATTTTATAGATATATTCTGATTCAACTGATTCTAAATATGAAAAAACATTCATCTGTAAGCGTTTGCAAAGTCACGACTCCGCGTGTTGTCAGAAACATCAAAATAAGACATTTATAAAAACATCATACATACGCTAGATAGTAAAACTATTAAGCTTTTTGAAGAAAAAATCTTTACACTATCATAAAAATCTTAAAAACGTTTCTTATAAAAGAAATTCTTGGTAAAATAGTAAAATTACCCGTTTTA
The DNA here is from genome assembly GCA_019973975.1 of Trichonephila clavata. Taxonomy (NCBI): domain Eukaryota; kingdom Metazoa; phylum Arthropoda; class Arachnida; order Araneae; family Nephilidae; genus Trichonephila; species Trichonephila clavata. The sequence goes on along the minus strand of BMAO01011528.1, from coordinate 124,186 downwards.
AAAAGCAACTACACAATTAAATAAATTAATAAACAGCATTGTAAGTTGTTGGAGAAATCTTTTATATGGGTCTAAAGTTTTGGTTTTACTAACATGTGTATGCATGCATCCACTTGTTTTGAAGGATGGATTTCAAAAATTTTTAAATGATCTTCCTTATGTTCACTGAACATAAACACAAAATACATTAAATCCCCCCCCCCTTATTATTTAGCAAAAAACAAAGTGAAGAGAAACTAAATATTAAATAAATTAAAATTTTAGCTAAATGTGTCAATTTTACTATCGTAAAAATGTAAAGCGAAATGTTTATTCGAAATAAACACAAATAAAATCAAATAAAGAAAGGAAGGTAACTTAAATTTTGATCCATAAAAGGATAGCTAAACTGGTTTTATCTTTTTCCATGTGAGAAATCTACCCTCGTAAATGTGGAGCACTTAAAGATACATTTTATGTTAAAGTTATTTAATTTTCAAGGCAACCATCTGCGGTATTGATAAGGAAATAGAGGAAAGTGAAATATGGTATAACAGTTGAAATCATTCATTTTTCCAAAAAAAAAAAAAAATAATCTGACTAAAAGTTTGTAATAATAACAAATACTGGAATAGTATTTTTCTTCTATGGGAGTATAAATGCATGGAGACATTGAGTTTTCAAGTCAGTGTAACTGGATTTAGTTCAAAGATAATTAGTAGCATGGTCGTTAAAGTAAGTTATATTACTTTTCGATCATTTTTAAAACTTATGTGTTATAAACATTTTAATTTAAATAGTGTCTTAATTATGAAATGAGTCATGTTGAGGTTGATATCAATTATCTTTAAATATGCAAGGAAACTTAAATTGATCATTTAATGATAGTGTTAACGTATCAATAAAAAGATATCTGTTTTTACAAACATCAAATAAACATTTAGGATTTGAAAAATAATTTATATGTATGTTATAAACTCATTCTCGTTTATAGAGTTATTTATCTCTTCAAAACCTTTTCTACGCTTTGGTTTAAAAGTCCCCTCAACCAGCCTTTTTGAATTCTTGAAAACACTAATCCTACCAAAATTCTAATTTGCCTTCTAAAATTAAAATTAATTTATTAAATTAATTACAAGAAATTTATTAAATTTCAGATTGTTGTTTTAATTAGAATGTTGGAAAAAGTGTCCAAAAGTAAAATTAATATTAAAGGTTTCGGGATGAATGCATATTTTTTCTCCATTTTTAGTAAGACTTTTTATTTATTTCTAAAAATTTGAAAACTCAAAAACATAACCAATAAAGTATAGATAAAAAAATACAATGCAAAAAAAAAAAAAAAAAATTAAAGATAAAGAAGTTCTATATTTATTGTTTTAGTGAAGGGTAAGAAGTTCTATTAGATGCATTGGTTCGGGATTTGTGACAAGCATGGATTGCGTAGTGTAAACTCGCAATTAAAAAGTGGACGGTAACTTTAATACTTGTGGTTTCACTTGCTTTAAGATAGACTAGTGACGAAAACACTATTAAAAGGATTAAAAGATGTCCTTAAAAATTTACAATGTAGACGAAATCTGTAAAGATTTAAAATAATCTTTCTATACTAAATGAGTGAATTTTTCAAACTATAAATCAGAGTATTCGAGCAGAATGATTTGATTGATGATAGTGAAAAGCAAAATGGAATTGTAATCGTTAATTTCAATTCTCATGAATAAAAAATTAATATTTCAATGTTTGACTACAAATACTTTTTTAGAATCTTGAATGCTGAAATAAAAAACTGAAATATATCCACCAGACAAAAGGCTTAGCTTAGAATGAAAAATAGTAGAATATTTCATACTAAATAATTTTAAAGATTAGTTAAATTTTAGAGGATATTCGTGTAAAATCATAGCATAATTTTTAATGAAATAAACAAGTACAATGTGCTTCAGTTAAAGGCTAAATTCTTTTGGAACCGTTTTTATTTTAAGTATCATTGATTGACGTATGGGGGTACACGGGGTTTGGATTGAAAAAAATATTACACTCTTTAATAAAATTCTTTAAATTTAATTAGTAAGAAAATAACCTGATTCTCTATAAGAATACTCTAAGCACTAGTACATTAGAGTCATTGTTTTATCCAAAAGTTTCATAAAAGAGATATTGCATCATGTGAGTCAATCTTTAGTATATATTCCTTGGAATTTTCCTGTGAGAAACATGTTAAAAACGGATACAACTCATACACATTAAATTATCCTAAAATTTAAATTCTTCTCAAAGTATTGGAGTGATAATTATTTTTTTAAAGATTCACGTTCTCTGAATTTATTTTCCTTTCTGGTTTTTGTCCTCCTGGATTAAAAAATATTTGAAAAAAATATTTGATGGAATATGATTCTTCATTGATATTTTTCATTGCTATTTTTGAATGTATTAAAGTAGAAGTTTTCTGGGTCAGTCAAAGTCAATGTATGCATTAAATTCCATTACTCGTTTATTATCATTTTATACAAGTCAATATTAGTTGGATGTACGGAAATACAATGTTTTTACCCATGGACAAAAGAAATATTCATAATTTTAATTTTGTAAGATCTCCAATCATGCTTACTTATACGTTTATTTACCCTATTTGATAAAAGTTCTACTATATGTTGTGTTTTCAAGGATTTGTATTTATTAAGGAAAAAAATAATTGAATGACATTATGAATAAAAAATTGTTAACTGGAAAATATTGATAATAAAAAAGAAAATGTTCATTTCATTTCTTGTGATTGATAGGGAGTCAATGTAAACTATTTACTTATAATTAGTTTCCACTTATGATATACATAGGTAATTACACAAACTGATAACATATGCTACAAAAATTCTTGCTGTAAAAAAGTAGTAACAACACATAATGTAAGCATAATGTATTTGTAAAAATATTTCTACAGGCTATATTCCTTAGTGCTTCTCTTATGACAATCCAAGCCTGCAGTATTGTTAATATTCTTGTAAATGCTGAAATCAGTGCCTCGTCTATTCGATCAGATGTAAGTATAATCTGGATATAAAGTCGTATTTAATGAAAATCTTTGTTAAATTAAAATGAATATACAGTAGAACGCCTTTTATCCGAACGTTTATTATTCAGATCGTCAAATATCCGAACCAAAGTCCGGATACTGTTTCGAACAGTGCAATGCTCAACAGTTGTTTCCTGTGAGGCCAAAAGTGACGAGAAAACCCAAGGGAGGGACATTTGGAGGATCTCAGCTGTGTACGATTTCGTAAACATCTGAGTGGAATATTAGGTAAGTTTGCTTCCAAGTGAGGCGGTGTATACGTGCTCTTTTGGTGAGTTTTGTTGATGAAGAAACCTGGATGGCGTGCGATGCAGAGACTGGGGAGTTCAAATGCTAAATGATGACGAGATTGTGACTTCCATGCAAGAAGAATCCGACCCTGTCGACGATGAAACGGATGAAGACGAGGACAGCAACAATGGAAGTAGAAAATTCTGACGAGTTTTTCTGCGTTAGAGGCAGCTATGGAGTGGTACGAACAACAATCAGAGTGCTATCCTACTCAACTACTGCTGCAGAAGAGAATCAGATACCTTGCATTGAAAAAACGAAGGTGTAAAATGGTACAGCGAAAAATAAGTGATTATTTTCCACAATCAAGATAAAATTGCGACATTTTGCTTTTTCTTAAAGCATGTTTCCCGCATGTGATGATTTTCAATATTTGTATAGTGTCGAGTATCATACACTGCATGGATCACATTCGGTTTTCGGGAATCCGGACAATCGCGAATCCGAACGGTGCCCGGTCCCAATTGATTCAGATAAACGACGTTCTACTGTACGCATCGCGAAAATCCCTTGTCGCAATGTATTAAGTAAACTTCCTTATTTTATAGGATTTAATTTTATCGAGTTTATAATTAAAGTCATTTATTTTTCATACAATTGGTAATAAAAATAACGCAGAAATAATCAATATAATAATACAGCCATTGTAATAAAAATACTGGAAATAATATGAAGCATATTAATACAAAACTATCCATATTACCTGTAGGTAAAACTTTTATAAATCTCGTAGCATTTTGCTATTATTTAATTATATATATATATATCGTATATCATTTATAGAAATAATTAATTATTGTAAAAAAATTCTACATGTGGTAAATGCTTATAAATAATTAATTTTAGGGATTACTTTGTGTTTTTTAAAAGCTATATCTAACCCTTAAGCCTACACTAAACAACTTCACTTTCTCCAATACGCTCTTTAAAAAAGCACGCCTTGGAGAAAGCAAACATAAATCAGCGGTGGGGAAGATCGAAGGGCAAAAATTCAATGGCTAAAAGGTTAATCCAATATTATAAAATAATTTTAAAATTTGATACATGTTTCTTTATATAGAATATTATTCTCTTTAAATATTAAAATTTTTAAAGATTTTACAATAACAATGAACAATACTGAAATGTGTTAATTTTTTTTATCAAAACTTTCATAAAAATTTTAGCAGTTTAGGCTGCTTTTACACACACACAAGTCATCAAAAGCCTTAACTAAGTGCGAAGCACATTTTTTTGACAGAAAATATCTTATATTTTATGAAAATATTCAGCATTATGATACTTGTATTTGTTTATAATGCCGCGTTTTCAAATTTCAAAATATTGCAAATATAAATAACTATTCGCGTTAAACATGTAAAATGATTTGATTCAGCATCATTTTATGCTAGAAAAATACGAATTGACTCTTAAATTAAATTTCTAAAGTGCCCTTAATGGTATTAAATACTTACAAAAATTAAAGTGACAAAAAACATTTATTGTAAAACTTATAAATGAATGTTTCTAAAATTTGAAGTCATTTTCAATAAACACAGAAATATATCAGAGAATTAAGCATCAAATGTATGATTAGTTTTTAAAATAAGAACTGAGTTATTCCTCATCTAAATACAAAATATTTTTGTTGAATAATTTTATAGATTATGCACAGTAATTAAACAACAGTATATTTAAAGTTTTTAATTCTGAAACTTCCAAATATTTTCAAGGTGTTGGGAAATTATGCCTTTCAAAATTACATCGTGGACAAACTCGGCCCCTCCTACTACAAAACTGAAAGAAGAGATGCCCACCGAAACAAAAAGAGATCTTTCGTAATTAATGGCATCGATGGATGGGCAACAGGAATTAATTACGGTGCTGCCGGACGCGGATTCCAAGTCTCAATTAAGACAAATGAGCCAGGATATACCACCAAAGTTCTATCAATTTCTTTGAGGGACACTGTAATTAACACTCCTGTAATCAACTCCACTGCTCCACCCACCGAAGTTGTTGGGCATGCTTCTCCTGTTGCTATCTCCGTAGCTTACAATGGTGCAATTACTAATGATGCTGGTCTTGATTTAAGATATAGAACAAAGAAGGTTCTGATCGAAAACGACTTCGTTTCATTTGAAGGAGTCATTATTTATAAAAAAGTATTTAATTTTGTATTCAATGTTTGTCAAATTATATGTTAACATGGTGCTACTTTTTAAAATAAATTAGATTTATATAAAAATTGGAAGCCATTTTTTATTTATGTACCTTTTTAAAAACTTAAATGCTTTTATACTTTAATACCGGGTATTTAAAAAAGTTTCTAAGTGATTATTGGGATTACTTTAATTCAAGAGATAAGACGAATATTTCTTATAAAAAAAACATGATCTCTTGCATTTTTATAAAAAATACCACATCTCATGTTTAATATACTTTTGAAAAAATGCTTACAAATTAAATAAATTCAAAAGTACTGTTTAAATAATACTCCATTTTTTTTTAAAAAATTGGAAAAAATTAAAGCAATTACATGCACATCACACACAAGTTTCACACAGAATAGAGGGAAAAGTAAAACAAGCATTAAAATCCAATTAGTTATAATTATAATGGAAATGGCTTTTGTAAGACGAAAGATGAAAAAGTAGAAACTTATGCGATGAAATTTGTATAAAAAAATTGAGTGCTCATATTTATTGTGGAGTAATAAATTGACCAAACAATAAACGAAGTGATAATACTTCATAATACAGTAGTACCGAAAAACTTGGTACTCGATTATCTGGCAGTCCGGATAACCCGGTTACACTCTAGCAGGTCGACTTGCTGGAGTGTAATAAGCTTGCTTCAACAGTGTTAATAAGCAAGACATTATATCCGATTCAGAAATTATTGCTGCTGTCATGGTTATCGAAAATAATGACGGAAAATGATGAAGACGTTAACGTTAAGGACACCGTAGAAACTCCTAAAATATTACATAGTGAGGGACTAGAAGAAATAAAAACCGATCTTCAGTATTTTGAACTAAAATGTGTCAGTAAAGAACGTACTGTTCCATCGTCTTCTTTGTGATCGTCTACTTAATTTTCATTATAGACAATTTATGTGTCGTCATAAAGTATTTTTCTGATCTGTGTAGGATCGGGAAAATTACTGTAAACTATGTATTCATTAATGTTCATTTTCATGTAATAAATGCTCTATGATTTCATTAAGTACATATTTTTCCTTTGTTTAAAGGTATTTGAGATGTGTATTTTTTGCTGCATTCTCAAGCAAGCAATACGTACAAGTGCAGTACAATATTTTCTAAGGAAACACTCGCATTCATTCTTTTTTTTAAAATCCCATTCTCGATAACTTGGCGTTCGTACAAACTCGCCCACCCTTCGGTATCCATTAGGCCGAGTTTTCGGGATTCAACTGCATAAGAAATTTCTTCTCTTTATGAAATTTAGTTTTGTAACAACCTTTATGAATAAATGTAACTTACAAATAGTACACAATATTGAAAAACTGCATTGAGGAAAAAATAACGGAAACTGTATTAATGTCCTAATCTCAAGTGAAGATGAACATATTTTCTTGATTATCAGTATATTGAAATAAAGAAAAGAATTTATAAAAGGCACACATTTTTATGATTAGTACCCTTGTACTAGTAGATTAATGTTGTAATTATCTTTCAACAATCGAAACAATTCAAAGATAACGTTAAAATGTTTACTTCATCTTTGAAGAGTTTACTTAAGCTATTCTTACAATTCTTTTTTAAAGCACGATGTCAGTCAAATCAATCTACAAAAATCGAATCAATCTACATTTTATTTTGCACTATAACCAATATTAACTTTAAATAAGCTTTTTTTATTTCGCAACATTCTTCAAGGAGATAAATTTCTTTAGGTAATAAATATTTTAAGCTTTGTAATAGTTTAATTTTTCTTAAAAAATAAAAAGTAATATCTCACCTGTCTGAATTTAATCAATTTTTATAACAATAATAAACATGAAAATATATAAGTTCTTTACAGATAATATCCTTATTAAAGAATTAGTAAGTTAAAAATGAATGACATTGCTGGAACCCCTAAGATTTTTTAACAAACCACACACATTTATTTTTTCAATCATCCCGTGATTGTGAAAAATTTCCTTAATTATCCAGTTTGTATCAGATATAAATCTTATTTTATTTATCTCCAAAAAATAAATTGGAATCAGGAATAGTGTGTGTTTATTCAAAACTGCATTTAATTAGGTTGCAATGCAGGCATTTGTTATTTTTGTGCATGTGTGTAAATACTTCATACAATCAAAAGAAACTATGCAAAAGACGCTTTTTTCTAAAAATACTTTGGAAATAGCTGAGTAAGTCTCACAAAAATATTAGGATGAAAGAAATTATCCAATTAACAAGTGAGAAGAAATTGTAAACTGTCAACAAGATGAAATCAGGAAATTACAAAAATAAAATACATAAAAGAATCAGGTACAAGATTTAAGGTTCAAACAGATATCCAAAATACCGATCATACGGATGTAGTGTTTGACTTTACTGTTGACGAAGGCTTAGGGGATCCTATTTTATTTTTGGATTTTTTAGTTATGTTTCGTCTTATTGAGATGATGTGGCTAAGCTACACTATCTGGGATAAGAAACAACAACAACAGCAAAATTATTTGAGTGAAATGATTTGTTTTTCTTTTATCTTTTGTTTGCATCTAAAGGATGGAACTAAAAGTGGAGCCTCAAAATTCCACACAATAAGAAGAAAATCAGTTCCATTTAATATACAAAAGCACGTCAAATTATTAGAGTGATTATTCATTTATTGTAATTTATATTGCATTGTAAGGCAACAAGGGAGTTATTTTTGAAGGCTCTTGCAATTTTGAATTATAAATAATAAGTAAAGCGTATGATTCCTGGGAGAGAGTTGATATCTTACTCTTCAATCTTACAACGCACCAATCAGGTTATAATATACAGCGAGTTTTTGGTGAAGTGAAGACTTCTTTATGACACGAGATCAGTATTCTTTTTTCAGAATAAGATGTTCAGATCAATTGAGCTCCCAGAAATTATTTCAAATAAATTAGTAACTAAACGAGAAAAAAGATGGGAAATCATTAAAAAAATTTTACTGTTTGAAATATTATCCATCGGTCTTTAGTTGATTGTATACTTTGTACTAACAATTAATTGCTATTTTTTATAATGCATATAGAAGATATTATTTTAATGTTATACCAAATTATAAATTTTTGCTACATCTACTAAAGTACAAACAATTATTAAACTGTATTGTGAATCAAGATTAATAATACGTACAAAAATACAATCCAGTACAAAAGGATCTAAATATAAGTAAATCGGAGTGCTTATATAAAATAACTTTATCTATTCGTCGAAGCAGTAATTCATTTTGAAATTACAATTATAAATACCGGAAATGTTTTCTTCTTAAAATTATGTTTAAATGCATGTTGAAATTTATTTAGACTTGAACATATAGGCCCCAAATTTTAAAGATTATTTTATTTTTAAATTTTGATATTGCAAACAAATAAATTGTATTTTAATTATATATGAGTAATTCAATGATATTTTGGGTTATAAAAAATTCTAAAGCGTATTTTTTTAAAGTTCTAAGCAAAATAATACTAATAATAAACGAAGAGCTCATACTCTTGATAAATAATTTATTCAACCATAACACTTAACATTTAATTCTTTTAGTCGTACAGTGGATTTGCAGAAGTTTACAAGATGGCCTTTCCAAGACCGAGACCAAGTCTTCCAACTCCGAGTCCGTAGCCTGCTCCGAGAAGACCATTACCGTGGGCGAGTGATCCGGCAATTCCGTATCCAGCTCCGACTCCATTAGCAAGGATTCCGTTTGCGGCGATGACGCCGTTGCCATAGGCGAGGGGTCCAGCAATTCCGTATCCGGCTCCGATTCCGTTAGCAAGGATTCCGTTGCCGGCGATGACTCCATTACCATAAGCGAGAGGGGCGGCAACGGCGATAGGTGCAGCAGCGATTCGAGCAGCGGCAGCAATGGGAGCTCCAGCAATTGCAAGAGGAGCAGCAGCAGCGCCGATGGCAGCAGCAGGGGCTACATGGTTGATGGCAGTTCTCTGAGATGAGACGGTGGCAATTGCAGGGGCTCCGATCAGTCCTTTACCAAGGCCTAAGCCGAGAGGTCCAGCAGCAACAACAGGAGCACCATATCCCAAGGGTCCAACGAGGGAAGCATGGGCGGCTGCAAAGGCAGCGCAAAAGATGACAACCTTTAGTAAAAGAGACATACAATTATTTATATGTAGGATTCGTTGAACAGTGTACAGATCTATTTGGAATTTTTCGTTTATATATATCTAAGTTTCAATTTCGATTCAAGAGAGACGTATTAAAAATTTCTTAGTTGACATATATATTTAAATTAGATGTTCATTTTTGACTCTTTAAAAATAGGAAGAAGCAACTCATAAAGTTATAGAATTATTTCGGTAATACTTATTATTATTAAAAAAATGTCGATCATTTTTTCTTCTCCATACATATGTTTTTTTCTTTTTAGAAATGACAGAGGATATCTTCTTATTGCCCTAGAAAAAAGGGGAAAATATTTTTTTTTTCCATTCTCTCTTTTCTAAAATGTAGTTCCTTCCAGAAAGTCTTATAACATTTGACTTTGGAATTGTTCCAAAAATAGTACTTTTTGCTATTCGTTCTTAAATATATAATTTGGAAAATGTTTTAAATTGTAAACGAAAAAATGATCAAAGTAGTTATCTTTTTCCCCTTAGTCATCAAATCTCGAAGTAAAAGTTTCTTATAAATACCAGTATTGAAGCTCTTTCAGTTTAAGCAAACATCGTTTTTGTATTATGTAAGTTTTAAAATTCATTTCATACTCTTTAGCATTTTAAAAATAGTTAAGACAAATATCGAATGTAAAACATTAGTGCTTGTATAGTTATAATTATTAAAAAATTTTGAAGAATATTTCAGCTATGTAATATTACTATCAAGTTATTTTTGTTATTATAGTTGACGTAACTTCACACAAAACATAAAATGAAGTATTAGATTTAGTAATCTTAGTTTTTGAATTGAAATATTTAAGCAATCATCCAATCTTCATAAAACTGACGCTTTTATCATTTCTTACATAACTTTTAAGCATAATTAACGAAAGAAAAAGCCATTTTTGTTTAGCAAATTGAAGGTAAATATGATATGTATAAAAAAATCATATGTATGATATGTAATATCTCGGGAGCATACAACTTTTTATAATTTATTTTAATTAATATACAGCACTGAATATCATCCAATGGCATTCCCATTGAAAATTCCAATTCTGCAATTGATGCACTATTTTACTTAAACTAGGAACATTATGCTTGCTTAAAATTCTTAATGCAGTCGAATTATTTTAAAAGAATCAAGATTTCATACGAAGAATAAAATAGGGAATAAACTGATTAATAAATAGAAATTGGGCTGCAAATTTGTAGCATCATTAACCTTAAATATAATTTTGTATTGAAAATAATATATAATTAAATGGGCAAAAATTGATTTACAATAGAATTAAGGTATATATAGGGAAACAGATGCATACATTTTCTCATATTATGTATGGAAGTTGATAAGAGGATAGAAAACTGAGATCTACTTTGATTATCTTAAAACATTAAATATCACTCACCTTTGCGATCATTTTTTGATGTTTATTTATTCTTAGCTCGAATTGCTAATAAATCAATATCTGAGCGAAACTGCTTTTATACTGTTTAAACTAATAGAAAAAACAAGCGTGCTATATGAAATTGAAATAAAATATTTAAAAAAAGTATCTTGAATAATGTAACCTGTTAGTTTGTATATTTACGGCCCCACCTGATATGGTAGGTAGCTGACATTGAAATTTTACTCTCATTTCCTGATACTAAATTTCACAAAAGGAAATGCTCGTGGCGTTTAGACGAAGATAAATGTTCCATAATACCTTTGAAGGTTGTTTTCGACGTAAATTATATTATTATTATTTGGAAAGAGAAATGTTTTGTAAATAAAATTTCATTTCTATTTAAATTTTTTTTTTTTTGTTTTTTTGTGGACAACCTATTCTTCCTTTTTCCACCCTACTTCAGCTTTTGCCAATTAAGCATTACTAATTTACAAAGTATTCTAGTATGTTTAGGGATGCTCATCAATTTCGTATCTTTTTCTAATTAAATTTTTATATCAGTTTTAGATTAAATTTTGTATAATATAGCTTAGGGACAGTTAAAAGCATTATCTCATTCGCCAATGAGGACTAATGATAAAAAAATACAGCCTTTTTTCGAGTCTAAGCCACTATAGAATCTAAGCTGCACCCCAAATTCTCAACAAGTTTTTGTTTAAAAAATGAAAAATAAAGAGCGTAAAATGGTTTATCGATAAATGATATTTACAGAATTTAAAAAAATTCAAATTAGAACTAATATGAATTAATCACTTAATATATATTTTATCAGTATTAAAAATTTATTTGAACATACATAAATATTCAGCTTTTCTAACCAACAGTATCATGTTGAATGTTTTTCAATCCAACGAATTTATATAGCCTTCGATCTTAAACCATCCCTGATTTTCAGTAGAATTAACATTCGTAAAAAAGTGCGGCTTAGATTCTAATGGCAGTAATTTCCATTTATTTTTTATTGTAGGAAAAAATATGGAAGTAAAATTGTACAAGAAATGCCTTTCCATTTTAACATTTTAAATTTCATAAAAAGAAGTACTCAAACACACTTAAAAGGCTCTAAGAAATGAAAAATATTTTTTACTGATTTTTCGTAAAAGTGCAATTTTTGAAGAAAGCAATCAATGCAATTGGTTTTAAATAGTTAAGCGTTTGTCGAAATTTCATTAGAACATATTTGCGAAAAAAAAAATTTTTAAAAATAGAACATTGTGCATTTTGAAGAATTTATGTTTTCATATGTTCTCTATTAGAACAAATAATGCAATGTGATATTTCGGAAAAAAATTGCAATGACAGAATTACTTCTTCCTTTTAAATTTAAAGATGACTTATTTATCGGTTGTATAATTTAGTTGCATTTAAATTAGAAGGTAACTGTTTGGTTGCAAACACAGGGATGGATAAAGGCAATGAGAGATTGAGCATAAATTAAAATTACTTAAAGCAGTTTTAATATTTTCAAGAAAATATTTGCATTGATTGGAGATCCTTACTGAAATTAATACTTAATTTAAAAAATACATTTATACAATATCCAAATTGATCATATTCATATTAAGGTATCCGACTACTAGCGACAGCTTCTTTTTTAAAAAAAATGGATATATGGTTATTTTTTGTGGTTTTTAGATTTATTTAGTATAAAAGACATTATTATTACTTGAAAAAGAAATTATTATTACTAAAATAGGGAAAAAATGGTCAAAATTTACAAAAAATAATATAAAAGAGCCTCCTTTTGTACCAAATGTTTATCAACAAATATTCAATTTCTCAATTCTGATGTGTTGCTATGTTATTCATTTTTTAAATGACCTTCAGGATAAGAGATATTTTAATTTTTATAAAAAATGGAGCACTTTATCTTAGTTATTATATGAAATTGCTTAAAAAACAGTGATTAAATTAACATAAAGAACTGTAAGTTTTTTAATAAAACAGTGATTGATAAATTTGAAGGTTAAAACCCTTTTACTATTATACAGAATATACACAAAAAATTATCCTTAATTTCTTTCAAAACGTTTTGAGCAATTAATGCCCCCTTTTAAGCCTTTCCAAAAAAAAAAAGAAAAAATGATTTCGAGTAAAACGCGTTTTAAAGTATGACATCTTGCTTAAAGTAATGGCATCTGCTTTGACTAAAACACTTGCAGTTTTTGTTCTAATGAACGGAAAATAATTAATGTGGTATTTTCATGATAAGATAGACTGTAAAAAAATTATAAAAAACTGTCAATTTTTGGAGAAATTCACAATTTTAGGGTTGTCGAATACCTTAAATGCTTAATAACACAATATTTTCTCATAGTTTATGTTAATTATAAATGTAAAAAAGCAATGTGTATAAATTTAAATAAATGTTAGAAAAACAATCAGTTCTCCTATTTTGCATGTTTAGTACACAAGATTCATGGAAAAGTTTTTATTTAGTTCACTATATATTAATCACATTAGGATAAATATGTACTATTTAATTAGAATATATATATGTTATTGGCAAAGTATCCAATCCGGCATTCTATAGAATGTCTAGGCGTTGTATAGAGTGTCTAAAACTAGCCGGCAATGAATGAAATGATTCAAGTTTTATGCATTGCCTAGGCATTCTATAAAATGCCTAATGAGAAACTGGAAAAGAATGAATTACTTCTCCGATTCGTTTTGAATATTGCGTGTTAAGGCATGAGACTTTAAACGCGGGCCTCAGGCTCAGAATCCGCCAGTTGCACATTGCGGTTTGTTGCGGAATGTCGAAATACTCAATTTTAATTAATTTTGATCAGCAAAAAAATTGTATTTGTCCAGTGCTGCAGGAAACTGGAGGAGCCAACTGTAGTGTTTGAGAATGAGTCATAGTCTATAGCAGGGGTGGGGAATCTAGGACACGCAGTACAATTCTCAGTGGCACTCTGGACGATTTAACAAACTTGTCAATTTTTGAGTGGATGGAACTTGATAAATTTGTATTGGACTTTATTTGACAAACATCTCCGGAATTATGGACCATTATGGAGTTATGAAAAAATTTTGAAGATAACTCTGAAGGTAATTTAACGGGTTTTTTTTTGTAAATTATTGCATGGCATTGCTGGAGATATTTAATTGTTTGAAGAGTGAAAATTGTATGTATTCTGCTTTTCCACTTTTGGTTCTACATATCTATTTAAAATATCTTTCCCCATAAAAAAAATATTTCGAGTACGCAAAGAATTGTTGAATGCTCAGAGTCATGTCAAATTGAAAGTCGCAAATTATACCTTAGATTTTGCGATATGAAAGTAGAATGATATAGATGAATGATAGAGAATGATATAGAATGAATAGATATCATACTAAACAAAGATTGGGGAATAACAGAAATTCCAAGAATCTGAAATACTGAGCAATTAAAAATGTAAAGACAGAAAGAGTCATTTAATAAAATGGTTAACTTCTATGATATAAATGAACAGAAAACATTTTTGACAGATCAGCTGAAATGCTTTTTATACTATAAAAAATGTTTGAATGCATATTGAAAATTTTGAAGGTTTAAAAAATATATAATTTTTCTCTTAGTAAATTTTAATATTTAAATCATAATTTTTGATTTACAATTTAGTTTTTTTTAAGTAAACTAATCTGTGTGCTAAGTTTGCCATCGAGAGGAAACTAAAATATTATGAAATAAATATTATTCACTTCAACTCCAAAGATATAAAAAATAGGTATTCTTAAAAAAATTATTGTAAATAGTGTAGGATATTATGAGAATATTTCTAATAAATTAATGAGTAGTTAAACTGGTCCATATTTCTTTCTTTTAAATCTAGCTCCCCTGACTTTCTTGCACTTTATTGAACAAAAGAAAACCAAATACTGCCATTAAGGTGACATTATGCGTAACAAACACTCAGTTATCAAGGTCATACCGTAAACTGTCGAAGGTAAAAAAGGAAATAGATAAATATGATATATTTAATATTAGTACTCTACACTTCCGCTTTGAAAAAGTGCGAAGAAAAATAAATGAAAACTGGAATGTGCCGGTTTTCTTATTCGATTTGCGAGTATAAAAACTGGATAATTTTCGATTGTAAATCAGTTTGATTAAGAACTGCCATATATTATTCAACATGATCGCTAAGGTAAGTTATATTTGTACATGTATATATTCATATTTTCAGCTAACGAAAGTTTTGGACTATGTTTAATTACTAAGATAATTTAGGTTTTAACTAGTAATGTTTGAATCAAGTTTAATGTTAATTACGAGATATTTATTTCAATATCTTTAGACATATTTCTAATTGTTATCTTAAAACGTAACATGCTATTAGATTACATTAAGAACGCTATTTCAATTTTAACCTTTCAATCCGATGGTATTTATGCATTTTTAATTAAGTTAAAATGAATTTGAAATAATCACTTAAAAGCCTATTTAATATTTTGTTTCAAAGTATCAAAACAATAGTTTTTCATGAGTTACTGTAATGATAACTATAATCTAGGATTTTAAATAGCATCATTTTATGAAGGGAACATATCTTTAGAATCTTTTGAATATCTTTTATGTTTTTATATTAATAATACGTTTCTTTTGCACCAAAACATTAAAAAAAGTCCTAATTAATGCAATATAGTTTTAAATATATCATGAAGTAAATCTTAGTAAGAACACAGATTTGCACGAATTTCATAGTGTTATTTGATTTACCTGCAGAAATTGTTCGGTTTTATTTAAACTAATATTTCTTTAAAGCGTAAGAATTGTTTGAATAAAAAAAATAATAAAGTTATGTTTTAATCTATGATATCCTAAAATTTTGAAATACAATTTAAGGGGGGGGGAACTAAAATTTAGTACAAAAGAAAGAGGATTATCTGATGAATTCCATTTTCAAATAATGAGATCTAATGCGCTTTTTTGCTCATATAATTACTTGTCTTAAAATTTCATTTGTGGGCGGGCGTGTCTTAAAACTTCTGTGCAACTTTAGGTTGTTTTCTTCTGCGCTGCTCTTGCCGCAGCCAGTGCCTCCGGACTCATCGGAGCTCCCCTCATCAACACCGGAGTCAGCTCCAGGGCCCAGTCTCAAGATGTAAGTATAAATATTTATAATGTAGCTATTATTGGTCATATTTCATCAAACTGAGTAAGAGGGTTTGTCAATAAAATATATCAAATTAATATCCAAATAAATATTTTAAATTACAGTCTTCATTATAATACTTCAAGCTAAAATTTCAGAACGAATCATTTATTTTTATTAAAACTATGTAAATTTACAATTTATTTTGCTATCATCGAAGAAAAACTAAATAACAATGCGAGATTTTTCTCCGGCTTCTCAATGCATTTTCCCCCCCAATATTTTAACTTGTCATTTTATTCTGTCTTTATTTCAAATGAGGCACACTCTAACTAATAAAGTATAATTCTCTGAGAATTAGTTGGTTAATTTAAAGGAATTGCAAAAATCACATATGCTGTGTTTACGATATTTTATTAAAATTTGCGATTATTTTGTATATACAATAAAATATTAAAGAGAAATTATTAGTGTATTTCTCCATGACCTGTTTCACGCATCATAAATTAAAATTGAAATTATTTTTTAGGCTTTGGGTAACTACGCTTTCCGATACGATATTGTTGATGGTGCTACCGGATCCCTCAACTCCCGAGCTGAAGTAGGCAAGGTCGGAATCGCCGCCGCCCCCATTGCTGTCGCCGCCCCTGCCATTGCTGCTCCCTTGGCTCTCGCTGCCCCTGCTGCCATCGGTGGTGTCTACGGATACGGAGCTGCTCCTTTGGCTGCCGCCGTACCTTTGGCTTATGGAGGAGTTCTTGGACACGGAGCTGGACTCCGATACGGAGCCGGTCTCGGATATGGAGCCGGTCTCGGATACGGATACGGAGCAGGCATTTTGGGAGCTGGAATTGGAAAACTTATCTAAAAAGTACCTGATTAAAGTGAAATTATTTTCTGTTTTGTGAACTATTTAAAAGATGTTAAATTATTTATTTTAAAAAATATTCTGTGAAATAAATTACATCGATTTGAATTGTTTTGTCTTTGTGTAATCCATAATATATTAGACCACCATCAAAACATCTTTTCTTATCTTAAATGTCAACATTTCAGATCTTATATATCATTTCGTAAGATTTTGTTCAGTAAAAATCTGCTGCGACTAACTCATTTTAATTTATTACGCATAATAAAAGTGCAAAGTTAAAAAATAATAATTGCATTTCCATAGCATTTCTAAATAACTACTTTCTACAAATTGCATATGGCCTCTATAGCCTAGTGGTTTCGTTCGCGAACTCATGGTTGGCGTGCCTCGTCATGAGTTCGAGTGATGGCCGATTATCAGTTTTACCGTTGGAGGGTGTGGTAGTTTGAAGTTGCGGTGCCATCTCAGGTGTCGTCTGCATTACTGGACCGAGTCGCGAAACCATGAGGTCCGTCTCCAATAGCCGTTTTACTGCAATGTTAATAAATATTCACTCATGCTCAATAAAAATCTGAGGTGGTTAGCTCAATTAATTTATAACGCACGTTAATTAAGCACAGATACAAATATTACTTATAATTTCCATAATATTTTTTTATAAATAACTACCTTTTTATAAAAGCTTGATGTCGTCCTCGTCAATCAACCGTAGCTAAAATTTCAAGGTCCATTGCCAACAGACCTCGTATTTTCTTACAGTGAGAGGTTAGTCAACACTCCCACACTCTTTAAGAACATACATTATTTAAAAAATGCTAATGAAATAAATAATCCTACTTTTGGAAATTAAAAACAGTAATAGACGTGAATTAATACATAATAATATCTTTCCAGAATATCTGTTAAATTCTCTATTGGAAAAAGAATAGTGCCAAGAGAATTGACGAACTTTTTAGCAACAAGTTAATGATAACGCATACATTGTAAAATTAGAATTAAAACCATTCGAAGACTATCCTTTAGCTTTTAATTTAATGTTTCCTTTGAATTGGTCTTATCGATCTTTTCCTAGAATTAATTTCATGATATCTTCAAAGGGTCATATATATGACTAAATTTCTAAGCTACAGTCAAGTAAACAAATGTCTTAGCTACAGTCAAGTAAACAAATTTGTTTTCAAATTTTTCGAGCAGTGGAATTGTTTTTTAACATAACAAGTGACATTTTAACTGATTATGTATAAAAAGAAAATACCCTATAAGTCTAATATACACTAGTGCACAAAATTAAAGGAATTTCCATATTTTGTCGAATTTCATGAAAAGAATTGAACGAAACGTAAAAATACCTCTTCGAAACAAAGATGCAAATCTTATACGTAAAATATGTAAGCTCTTGTGTGTGTATGAGTTGAAGTAGTCGAGTAACAGAATTTATAAGCCAAAATCTGCTATTCCTTTGCTAGTCCACCTCGCTAAATTTCTTGGTGTTTTTTTTGAACAATTGGTTAAATTTAACTTAGACAATAAAAATTAGTAACAATTAACATTTAGGTAATGAAATGAGGTAGAGAATTGTTGGTAGAGTAGAAGCACCATAGTCTCAAATCCAGATTTGAAGATAATTCAATTTAACGTCCAGTGTTGTATTCAACTTATGGAAACAGTTTCAGTACCTCGGGTTCAGCGAGAGAAAGCCTGAGCAAGGTCGTGCATGAGCCAAGACGATCAGAGAAGATAGCCATTTGATCACTGAAACGAGATATAACAAGGATGCTACAGTTTCTCAGGTCTCTCATGAGTTGTATGCGACCACAGAAACCCGAGTTTCAAGGGTGACTGTTTCCAGAAGACTTTATGAAAGATGTCTGCTTTAAAAAGATCAGTTGTTTATATCCCGTTCAGTGTTATGAACAGGAGAGTTCGTTTAAAATGGCTTAGATATTACTGAGATTGTAGCATGAATCTATTTGTGACGTTCATTTTACTGATAGGTCTCGGCTCAGCATAATCAATTTTTTTCGCGTACTTTCATATGGAGATTACCAAGAACCCAATTCTTGCCCTATAATATCCGAGAAATCAATCATTACGACAGGGAATGCTTCACAGTTTCGTCAGGTATCACGCTGGAAGGCTGCAAACTCTTCCATGTCTTTAAAATAAGCAAGGCGACTGTTCTGAGGTGTAGGGATGATGTCTTCAAGTACTATGCTTGCCTTTTCAAGGATGCAATTGGCCCTGAAATTATTTAAAATTATTTATTATCTTAAATTGCCTTAATAATTAAATAAATATTTATTTAAGAATTAAATAAATATAAAATTTAAATATTAAATATTTAATTATAAATATTTATCATAATTTTAATTTATGAGACTTAATCAATAGATATTGACCGCTTTCAGTGTGAGGCAAGTTTCCTTTTTTTTATTTCGCCAAAGAAAAAAGTTTTCATAGTATCAGAGTTGTAACAACATGGTTTTCGTCTTGAAGTTTAAAATTAAGTGAAGATGACTTGTAATATCAACTAAGAAGGCCAGGTTTCTTATCCATTGTCCATCTTTTAATCCATCAAGTTCACCACTTTTGTTTTCCAGAAATTTGTAATTTCGTCCAGCTATTCGAAGAATCGTTTTAAATGATTGAAAGTCATTGAACTTCCGTATGATACAGTTAATCGTTGTACTGACTTTCTATTTCTTCCAGAAATGAAATAAATTGACGATGATTAACTATATGTTCTTGAATATAATTTACAATTTCGGAAACTATTTTTAAATTATGTCCTGTATTTAAAACTTAGGAGTACAGTACATGCTGGTGAGTAATACAATGAAATTGTTCAAAATTATTATTATAATGATGTTTGCATGTTTCTTTTAATCTTGCAACAACTTCTGTAGTAATACCTGTCATGGTAGGCGCACCATCATACAAGACAAACCAGCTTTTTTGATGGTAACTCACATTTTTTTCAAAACATCTATAAATACATTCAAAATACCAGTACCAGTGGTTTTATTATAAATATAAATGTTTTCCAAAAGTTCATTATTTTTAATTAACCTCACATCTGTGAATAAAAATGACTAGCTGAGTGAAATTTTGAATGATTGTACTTTCATCAATATTGTAATAAAGTAGGTTTGGAATGTTGATATTGATGAAATGTGCTGATTTCTCAAATTCTCGGCTATTTCATCAAATCTGCTAGCTACAATATTATTACTTAAATTTACACTTTTAATTTGATTCGTTTTTGCAATACATAATATGTTCGCTTTTTTAAATAAACATTCACTTAAAAATTCCCTTTCAGTAAATTATTTCGATCTGCTTGCATGGTTAAATTTGATAATATATTTCAACAGCATCTGTACAGTCTGAAACAAATTTTATGAATTTATTGTTTTGAAGAATTGATCTCAATTCGAACTTGTCTTCACGAATTTTTGCAAAAAATTGGTCATTGTTTGCTTTATGATTTGTGTCATAATGCCCTTAAAGATTATATTACTTAGCAAATGAAATAAACTTTTTAGATATCCAATCATAATTTATTGATCAATCAAACCTCTTGAATTGATCTTCCTTTACTCATTATCGAAATTTTATTACATTTTTTATTAACTAACCTTTTAGTGTAATATGAATAAAAATCCACTTTTATTCGCAAATGATTAAGTATACACTTTAGTATACACTTCCAGGTATTGAAAATAATTAATATATTTAAACAAACATGATATAAATAAATAATTGAATATATATTTAAGTATATGCACAGAGGAATTATTTCCCGAATCATAAATAAGATGTATTGAAACATATGCAGTGACAATAATTTGATTTCGCAATATAATGAACTTTATCCCCTGGATACCAGGATGAAAAAATGAATTAGATTCATATTTTATGTAATGAATACTAAATCTGAATTAGATTAATTACAATAAATTATCAGTACTTATTCAAATTTAATAATATTTTCAAAGAAATATAGAAAATAATTTTTAAAATTAGGATATAATGTTCATAAATTCTTTAACCAAGCTTTTTGTAACTTAAGTTTATTTTAAAAAATAAATGCATGCTGAACATTAATAAAGTTCTTTAAAACTACAAATACATATTTTGACATTGTCCTATACATAATAGATATTTTTAAATGGACTCATAAAAGTATTTTAAACTAGAAATTATTAATGTGATGGATGTAAAGTGTACATAACTACTTTGTACATTTAAAATTATACGTTTAGTATTTGTGATACAATGGAAACCATCAGGGCATAGTTTTTCATGATCACTTTGGAAACAATTGGTCAAAATTCTCACCAATTTTTTATAAGAATTTTAAATTTACGTTAGGCATTTTACCCTCATTTTGCTCTTTAAACAAAATTCAGCTTCAATAACTTTAAACGGTACTGGAGATTAAAATGATAGAGAAGAACTTTGATTTTCTTCTTTCATACAACCATAATAAAAGCTTGTGCTTTAATTTAAATGTAGAAATTTAGCGTGAGAAGTTAGCTAAGCTTCGGAATTTATGCAAAAACGTTAAGACCATATATGGATACAAATAAGTAGCGTTCTTTTCAATAATTAAATTTGAATCACTATTGTACGAATTTCATAAATCACATTGAAAGCTCGTGGTTGAATGGTTCACAAAACATTAAGAAATGTTTTATCAGAACTATTTTTTAAGTATTATATTCGAATTGGAATGAAAGGAACTATTCTTTATTTGAAATTCATAAAATCTTATTTTAATGACTAATGTAAATTTAATGCATAATACTTATCGAAAACTTGATTTTTTTATTAACATTATGTTTACTTGATTGATATATTAAAAAAAATTCAAGAATTCATTAATAATTAAAATGTTTTTTTGGGACTCATCACTTTTGTCGATTTGCTATGGTCCTACTGTCCTTGCAAATAATATTGCTTTCTGAAAGAAATTAAAATTAATTGTATGGTTTTGCCACCAAGGTTTTTCATCGTTATATTGATGCAACAAATAAAAAATTAATTCAATAAAATCTTCTCATTAGGCTTTCTTGGGAATGTAGTACAAAAACAATGCTTTTTGCTTAAAAGAGTTGTTTGGGATTAAAGAGAGAATCTTTCGTGAGATACGAAACATTTATTTCGTTTTTTACATAAAATTATTCAATGTAGGCACTTTAGTAAATCCATGGCTACACCTATTTATCTTAAATTTTATTTGATGACTTATATTTTTTTCTATGGGGACAAAAATAAAAATGTAAAAAATTAAAGAAATTTTAGGTGTTTAAAAAGCAAAATTTTGGTGGCACGAGCATTGCTCTTGCACTCTGCAATTTCACTTTTTCCAGTAGGGTCCATAAATTTTGTTTCAAATTTTTGGATTATTTTCACTATTACTACTCAATTTATAAATGCACTCCTCTAGAATTTAATCGAATACTTTAAAAAGCCTTTTATTTAAATCTGAAATTTAAGATATCCGATTACGTTCGGAACAATGATTTTGAAATTGCGTATAAATGAAAAAATATTTTGATATTTAGTGTCACCTGAATTAGAATAAACATATAAAATTGTCATTAAAAAATTACTTAAATACAGTATTTTGGCAAAAAAAGGAAGAAAGAATGACACATTTTCAAAACATTCTCCTTTTATGGAAAATGTTTCTATAATAACAATATTTTGCTTATATAACAGATAAGATTTCTACACTGAGTCTAAAGAAAGATTTTTGAAAAATTGACCTTATTTGAAAAGTTATGATCCATTGAATTAATAATTGATGTTTTTTTGTTAAAATTTCCCAATTCTGATGCATTAAAATATGAAGAAATCCACTTCTAAACAATATATTTCAAAACTCCTTGTTCAGACTCTGCATAGACGT
The DNA here is from genome assembly GCA_019973975.1 of Trichonephila clavata. Taxonomy (NCBI): domain Eukaryota; kingdom Metazoa; phylum Arthropoda; class Arachnida; order Araneae; family Nephilidae; genus Trichonephila; species Trichonephila clavata. The sequence continues at coordinate 101,214 of BMAO01011528.1, read as the reverse complement.
CTTAGCTATAGATATGCAAAATATTATTATTACAGAAGCCTTTTCCGTGGCAGGAAAATATTTTAAAAACATGTCCTTCTTTCTTCAAACTTTGCCAAAAAATTGCATTTAAATAATTTTTTCTTGTAATAATAATATTCTTACAACAATTTTCTCTATGCATATTCTAATTCAAATAATACCAAATATCAAAAAAATTTCATTTATACTCTTTTTTCAAAACCACGTTCCAAACGCAGTCGGTACCGTAAGATCGAAGAATCAAAAAGAAGAAAGGAACAATATTGTATAAATAAAAGGAAATAAATATGAAATAAAAGGAGGCGGTTATATTTACTATTGTATTTCACTTAATTCTGGATTTTATTAAGAAATTAGAATGAATTATAATAAACGAGCTCAGTATTATCTCCTTTTTATAAAAAAAATACTTTTATATTTTAGAGACTAAGACTTTAAAGAAAAGTAATAGTAAATCTTTTTTTAAAAAAAAAAGGCACCATTGTTTTTTAGGGGAGGAGTTTACTCAATTTTAACACTAACAGCTTGCAAGTGTATGAAACAGGAAATATGGACTTAAAAACAAAATTACTAGGGCTTTAAAGAACACATCTACATTTCCCAAAATTAAAATTATCTTTTTTTATAAAATAAGAACGATTGCGTCATTTTCCCCACTGGTGTCAATTATTTTAGCTTAGCAAAACGCCTATGATTGATAAATTTAAATTATTTCTTATTGCTGACAAATTTCATAAATTTCATTTTTATTGAGGCAAATTTTGATTAATTTTATATTTAATACATTTTTATTGTTTGTATATAGGATATTTTTTTAGAAAATTTTTGTAGTTTCATATACTACTTATTTTTAAATGAATTTAATACTTTTATTTTAATATTTTTAATTTTAAAAGAGTAAATAATTTCCCATTATTGATACAAAAAATTTAATAATATCTTATTATGTATGTAAAAACATCTGTCTTTTACATAATAAAAATTAAAGTATTTCTTATTATGTAATTGAAAACTTAAATTACGTTTTTCAGTATTCATGTTATGTGGGATATTAAATAATTTCTTTTAATCCAAGTTTTTAGGATGCAGTGGAAATTTAGATATTTCTTACTGAATTTTCAGAAGTTTATTTTTTATTTCTAATAAGGCTGCAGATTGGTGTCTTACCACTGCAGACATAGTATATTGCGCGATAATTGCCCTTTTTTTTAAATGTGGCACCATATAGAAGGAATACCAATCGTCGCAAGTAATTTTGACATTCAATTTCCTACCCAGAGGCAGGCACTTGAGCTCTAACGATGTGAAACTGGAATTAGGAATTAAATTTTGCTTACAGTATCCAAGCCAAACAGGCACCAAAGGGATCTTTTATCTGCAGCATAATCACACGACATGGATAGATAGAGATAGATAGCTATAGATTTTTAGCATCATGAAAATCCATTGAATTGGGCCGGGGTCGAACCAAATTTTCCTAAGTTGTCGCAACTTTTTTCTACTATTTTTCACTCGTTATTATTTATATAAATAGTATGTTAATATTTATTCAAAAGGCATTCTACTCCAATAACATTCCAGTACATTTTACCATTACTTACACAACAACAATAAATGCTTTCCGGTTAACAATAAATGTGAACCGGAAAAAAAATGGATGACTGATTTTGTGTGGAAAGTAAAGAGAACATTAAAAAGTAAAATTATAATTTTTACTCACTCTCAACTTTTAAACATCATTCCTCCATCCTCTTCCAAAATTTTTCATTAGGATACTTTCATTCTCGTTGCAGAAAAAGTGTTTATTTTTTAATATGGCTGAATAAGGGCATGTATCAGAACTGAAGGTAATCTATTGATTAATTAGACTAGTTGAGTGATCACGAGAACATATATATATATATATAGACGTGATACAGACGTGAACACTTGTTTGTTTACATATTTTGTTGGTTACGCCCTTCTATCCATCGAATGAATATACAATGCAAAGTATTTACATTTTTTTTCATTAAGGCATTTTTTCTAGGTCAAAATGATTCATTTTTGAGAAAAAAATAATATTGCTTATTTTATTTAAAAAGCAATTTGTTTTCTTTATATAATTATATCTGAAATTAAAGTGCTGTCCATGTTAAATTACACAAACCTAATTAAAACTAAAATATTTTTTTTTAATTTCAGGAAGTGTTAATTTCAAATATTCTCGATAAACTATTAATATAATGTATAAAGTGAAAAAAATTAATTTTTGAGTATAACCACAAAAGAAGAGTCTGAAGAAATTATTTCTCTCTTAATGGAAAAATAACTAAAGTGGAAAATTGGCATTACCGAATTTCATCTGAGGGACTTGATGCTTCGTTCAATGATCCTTTTCGCAAGAAAAAAAAATCTCAGTTATGGTAAAAGTTAATTGTATATACTACAGATATATTCTTTTAGGACTGAACCGGTCAATTATAAATGTTTTTTTCGGTAGCAATTGTTGTATCCAACATATTTCAATAGAAGATGCATTATTGAATTTTTTGAAAATAAAGGTTTGAAAATGCTGTATGAATTTAAAAAAACACACAACTCTCTGTTTTTTTGCCACATTTTAAAGCATTTATTTATTTTCTTTTAGTAATAACTTTTTATTGTCAATATTTTTACCTTAAATTAAATTAGATTAAAATTTAGCCTTATATTATTTTAATAAAATAATGACTGTGCATCTTAAGATACTTTCAGATACATAATGAATTTGAATTTAGTATGAATCCATTATATCAGAATTTAGATTTGTTTGAAAGTTTATTTTTCGTTTTATTGCTTCACATAATGTGATTTTAAAAATTTTTACTAATTTAACTTCTTTCAGAAAATTCACGTTTATTTTTTGTAGTTGGTTTATGAAAATATGTTAAATGAACTGCCTCTTCTTGTGTTAACATATCTGAAGTTCAGAGACAGTCAAGAAGTAAGATTACATAGGAAAATAAATTAAATTTTATAGTACGTGCATGAAATATTATTATACATCATTTTAATATATGCTAACGCAGATTCATATTAAAATATATCGAGCTTGGGTTAGAATTTAGACACAGTTAACTTTAATTGTGATCAACATTTTTTTATCCTTACTTCTTTTAAGTTAATTACGTTTTCCCCTTAATACATATTTATTTTAATTATATCTTACAAGATGATAAATTTAATATATTTTGTTCAAATAAAAAGACCCATCTCAACCTTGTCTACTTCAAGAAGATTTTTATTCAAATTCTGGACACTTTGCAGTTAATACAAAAGAACAAGATTTTACATTATATCTTTCATAACAGTAATAGAAATTTTATATATTTGAATTAAAGCAGGAGAATTTTCATAATATCAAATTTTAAAGGTACGTCTAAACTTTTGAGTTAATAAATATAATATTTCTTGTATATGTTACGGCCAAAGCGCGAAGTCGGCCAAATCTTGAAACAGCCAATATCGTCTCATAATGACCAGCCAAAGTCCGATCTTTCCTTGATTTCGGGATTTGGCTAGTCAGTTCGCGAAATGGCATGGAGCGATCAGCCAAAGTCAGAAGAAAAAGGTCATGAGCTAATTTTGGGGGATAATGATAATCACATTAAACCTGCCACAGAGAAGTTTTCCGACGAATCCGCCCCTCTTAGGCGCCTAGGATCGCCCTTCGGAACAAAGGCGAAGGAGGTACGGTGGCCCTAGGTGGGCTGTAGTCTGAAGAGAGAAGTTTTAGTGAGTAAGGATCTCACAGTACCAGAAACCTCCTGGTCTCTTATGAAAATTTCCTCTCCCTTGGAGAAAACAAACAAACAAAAAGATAATCACATTATCTACTGAATTAGTTTATTATATAAAATTATCAATGTCATCACACTTGTTACAACAAGATGAACTTTTATGACGTTTCGAATTGCACAGCAGTTTGTTATTTTTACATCTGCATCAACTTGTTGAGCACTTGGCATAGAGTCTGTGCATCAACTGCATCGAGTGTAGCCTTGGCCGCCTGTCAGAGATTATGAAGAGGCAACGGTTCGTAATGATTTTTCCTCCGTGTCCACGGATGCCAATGTAAGTAGTTTCTCTTGCAGAATGAAAAACTAACTTCCGGAGTACAGTTGTTTGAGAACACCATGTTCTGTTCCTAGCTTGTAGAAATCGCCCCTACCAAACAGTCTTGCTTCAGCACATCGAACATTGGCCAGGGAGCTCCGGGCACTTCGGTTAGTGGCCGGCTAAAGTCGCATCGTCCTTTCCATTGAATCGGACATGGCCACACGCCTCGGCCAATGTGCGATTTGGCCGGTCAATTCAGAAACTGGCCGAACTTCGGTCTTTGACCGTAACATATACATTTAAAAGAGATTAGTAGCGTAATTTCATATTCTTAGTTAATCTCAAGGTATTCAAATAAATTCTTGGTTAATTTAACAGTGTTGGTAATATGTGACTTGAGACGAACCATGTTTTTGTTGTATACGAAATAACTATTGCGAAAAAAAATAACTTCACAAAATTATGGTTTCAAGCTTGGATTTTTTTTTAAAATGATTTAATGCTAACTAAAAATTTAAACATTTTTTTTTAGTTTTTGAAAAGTGTTATTCTTATTACTTATAATTCAAGTACTGAAATGCAAGTACAAAAATTGGATTTATAAAAGAAAATCTTCTAATTGCAGTGTAAAAAATCATTATAACACTTACATTTCTCTTTTATCATACATTTCCAGGTGAAAATAATTGATAAATAGATAATTCTATAAATATGCTTTTCAGAAACGTCCAGTGTTAAACGCATTTCATGTGCTTCATACATACTTTTGAAATTTGAAACACTTATAAATAAATCCTACACTTAAGCAATGATTGATCCATTAGTCTTAAAAGATTTATCAATTCATATTTAATGCAGATGTCAATATATTTAAATACATATTGTATTTTAAGTATCTTACAAGTGAATATGATTTTATCGAATAATTAACAAAACTTAAATATACGTTTTAGAAAGGAATTTTCAATGTATTTCAATGAATATATACATTTTTATCAATACGATATTAGGGAAAATTTTACTTCATTTTAAAAAAAAGTAAATATTATTTTAGATTTCTTCAAAGTAATTTTTTTCCTACTCATTTAAGAAATTTGAGATATAACTAACTTTGCCATGATTGATTCAATCTTATTGTATTGTTTAGAGACGTCATGTGAATATTTAACACAAATGAACCTTGTAGTACCCAAAGCGTGTTATGTATCTGTATGGGTGCGGTAAGATACCGTTTCAGAAAATCTAGATGAATCTGGTCAGAACCGGATGATATAACTGATCCTAATGTCAAATGGCTACTGTAACCAATTATTTATGCATTTGATTAAAAATAAAATGAGTAAATATTTGTTTACAATTATTTTAATTTTTAATTCCAGAGCGTAATTTATTCAAAAATTACTTCATTTTTACTTCCGTCAAAATTGTATAAAAGCGATGCAGATTTGAAGAAAAAACCGGTAGCTTAAATCGTTAGCTTTAAAAAGATCCAAAAAGGTTTGCTAAGGTGAGTAAATGGATTTCTGCTTTTCCTAATACTATTTAATTTTGTATTTTGAAGTTGCGAATGACTCCTTAATACATTAGTTAAATGATTGGGTGTAATTGTACTAGAATTGTTACCACACAGAATGTAAAGCAAAACAAAAAGGTTATTGCAAAATATAATATATAGAGCATCATTAATTAATTGTGAAGCTTATTAAATTCTTGTTTAATGTACGATTTTTGATTATTTCATTCAATGCAATTAAGAAATAAAAGTAATTTGAGCACCATAATTAATTACAAAAATTAGATTTCATAATAATTTTTAATATTGAAACAAGTTATGTAGTGAAATTTAAATAAATTGCGTAAATAAACAAAAATGGTAATTAAAAAAGATAAAACTTAAATAAAATTTACAGATACATTTTTTAAATTAATTAAATTTCAGTTTTTCATTTGTACTTTTATAGTAAATCTAAAGAAAACACATTTGTTTTTTATTATATTATAAGAACTTTCAAAGTGATAGAGTTCGTATTTTGAATTTTTTTTACCTGTTACAACAACCCATTTGAGACCAATGTACCTAGAGTCGACTATTATTATGTAAAATTATATAGTTATTTGTTGAAAATTAGTATGGAAAATTAGTAGTTTGTTGAAAATTAGTAATTTGAAGTTTTGCTCATAATGTTATGTTTTTTTGTATTCATTTTAATCATTTTACAACTTTTAAAAATAATAAGCCAAAATAAAAATATGTATTATAATTTAAGAGAAAATCAGTCTGATTTTTAATGTTCTTCTGCTTCACAATAAGTTTGCACAAATGGAAAAAAAATTCAAAATAAATTTTACATTTTTTGTTTGTTTCCGGTTCAGAAATTTCTTCTCTATCATTTGATTCAGTACATGTAAAATACTAGTATATTAATGCCCAGACTTTTTTTAAAGGAAACGTTTCGGAAAATTACTAAGAAAAACTATATAAATAACTTTAAATTGAAATAATCTCCGAAAGTCCTTTAATAATTTTTTTCACAGAACAAATGAATCAAGTAATTACAATTCAGCAGATGTTCGTACGGAACAAAGGGAAATACTTGTCAAAAAATAAACGCTAATGAGTGAAATTATATTATTTTTTTTTTTAAAAAGTCATGAAACAAAAATACTAAACGGTTTCAGTGTACAGCTTACTGTACAGTATTACTGTTTCTATTTTAATCAGGATAAAGTGATATTTCTGATGAAAATTGTGTGTATAATAACTAAAATTTTATTTAGTACTTATAAGAAATTAGTTTGAACATTGATTTTATATTTCTATCTTAAAATTAAGCAGAAGATAAGTTTCAAAATAGTATCTAATAAAAATACAGTTTGTTTCGGCTACAGATAGCAGTTATTAAATTCGCTTTTCTTATTATTTATTAAAATATATTAATAATATCCGAGTTTTAAGTTATTGTGCTATTATTTTCAATAAATGTATTTTATATTAAGTGGAGTTGGAAAGGTAAAATTTTTTTAAATGGTGAATTTCAGGTTATTGCATAATTAATTCTTCAGCTCATTACCTTTCCAAAAATACCTCATTTTTATCTCTAGCTTAATTAGAAGTGCTAAAATTTTGTTTTTAAAGAATCGTCTAAACGCGAGTCACCGATTTAAATGGACAGATAAAAGGTAAACATTGCACTTCCTCTTGGGTCAGCTTGAGGTTTGACGTCATTTTTTAAAATTTCTTTAGAGCATGTTATGAAACGGATGGAATCTCGCCTTCGACGTTTCAAAGCAAAAATTAGGGGTCAAAAATTATGAGATGGTAAAGCATTATGTGGCAAAAATAGATTAACAGAAGCAACTATTGATCAATTGCAAACATATTATGGTCTTGCCATTTGAAGAAATTTATCAAATGTAAAGTGTATGAAACAAGCTATATATATGGGCAATATTTCTTCACAAAATATCTATGGATAAAAATCCACAGCATGGATTTTGTCCATCAAGTCTTGACACATGGTGTCAGTGTAAGAAGGCTCAATTGGAAAATGAACTTTGTCTCCACAAACATAAACTTCCAGTTGCTGTTGTTGAAGCCATTAGGCCTATTTTTAGGGACCTTTCGGATCCAGAATTATTGAAAAAGTTCTTGCCTGGAAACACGCAGAATCCGAATGAAAGCATTAATAATGTTATTTGGTCTCGTGTCCCCAAAAAGACATTTGTGCACATAGAAACACTTTCCTTTGGTACATATGATGCTATTGCATCATATGTACCAAATAAATAAATAATAATCCATTTAATAAAGGGAATGCAACAAAGCTGGATATTTAAAAAAAAACTTAACATAGAGCGAGGATATTATGCGACATGCTGCATGGAACATCTCGACAAAGAGAGCAGTACAAGGGTAAGATATGCAAATTTACAGAAAACTAAGGAGGCTAGAAAAGTAAAAAGACTTAAAAGAATGAAACAAGAAGATGAAAATTTTAAAAAATGCTGAACATTTGGATTATGGAGCTGGAATGTTTTGATATGGTAACTTTTTTTATAAAAATGTGTTTTTCTCAAAATATCACTTTTGAGGGTTCGATGTACCTTTTCTCAGAAAGTATATATCTGATGTCAACAAAACTTACATGACACATTCTTTATATATTCTAGTATATACTGAAATGAGCTTTTAGCAAAATTTTGTATACATATTTTTTATAATTTTTTTCTGTCGAAAAACACTGTTTTCTCACTACACATCAAATAAAAGAATTTTAAAGAAAAACTAACGGGAATTTCAAAAAAAGCTCATTTCAGTATAATATTAGATGTATGCTTAACCTGCAAAAAAAATTTGGGGATTGTATTTTCAACAGGTTTTTAGAAAAGGTACATTGAAAAAGCCCTTTTTAACATTATCAGTATAGAGCGTTCCGATACCCCTTAAAGACAAGAACAAAATCAATATGAATTTAAAGAAATAGTTTTTCAGAAATGGGCACTACATTTAATATAACATCTCTAAATTCTAAGATACAAAGCTCAAAACTCTTACAAAAAAGCAATTTATGTATGAACATTATTATGAAAAAATACGTGTCAAGATCATGAAGAAAAAAAAGTTAATTCATAAATTTATCATTTGTGTACTGTAGTGGTGGTCTTCACATTGTGAACGCACTGTCACACTGTGTTCCACGGAACCCTGGGATTCCACGATTTATAATCAGGGGTTCCACAACTCACAATGGAAAGAAAGAAAACTCTAAATGTGTATACAAAATTAATTCACATTCTATATGAAATTTTTATAACCGCAAATACCTAAAACTAAACCCGATCATTGAAAAGGATTTTTTTTATTTATATATAATTTTATTTTGTAATATTTTCTTGATTTTTGTCATAATGTAATATAAGAATATTCGCACGTTTTGTCTTTATATACTACCTATAAGATTGGTTAACATCCCAGGTTCCACAAAATACTTTATAATTCCTAATACAGTGTTTTTAAAACTAAATAGAGTTTTTTCTTATTGAAAATGCACTTTTTTAAAAATTTGTGTAAAGAAAAACCTAGAATGAAGGAGAGGTAATTAACTTATCGACATATGAAAAGATTCGATGTAAAATTCTAAATTTAAGCAAGAACAGCCTTTCAATTTTAATTGTAAATCCATTCATATTACTCAGTATTTCTCACACAGCTATGAACATATTAATGACATTCCTAACAATGCATTTAAGTGAAAAGAAATTTATTAGCGTGAATTATACAACAACAAAAATATATAACAAAAATATATAAATGCAGAATACGAAATGCGACCGCAGATAATTTCAATATATTTAGATCGACAGTTTGTGTAAAAAAATGCTTCTGAGTAACAAAATATAATAAGTGGGTAGGTGACATTTGAATTATAAATTATTATAAAAATGTGAGTACATTATATTAAAAAATTACATTAAAATATTTAATACTAAAAAATACAATACATTTTTTAAATTGTCGTTAAATAAAAAAAAAACATTTAACATATTGTTCTATATTTTAAAAATATTACTTTAATATATATTCTTTAAAGTGCGTGTGGAAGGAGTTATCCAAAAACACCATATAGTTCTAAGGGTTCAATGTTTTGAAAAATTTGAAGACCACTGGGGTAGTAGCTATCTTTCCTTAAAATGGAAATTTAGTGAATGTAAGAATTGGTAAATCGTAAAGATTTGAAACTAAATTCGTTTTTTATTATAATTATTTCCTATATAGTGATTATTTTGCAATATAAACTTGAAAAAGATTTCCAGACCTTATTTGTCTATTTATATAGTCAAAAATTTTTATAAATGCTGAATAAAAATCAAAGGCGATAGAAAAAAATGAAGACACATTTTAAAATGTAAAATGTTTAATATTCATTTTAAAATGAAATTCATTTAAAAATTTCAAATTGAACTGATTTCCATATCGTTATCTTCTTCGTTGTTTCGGCAGATGCCCAGTTGTATTGATTAAGAAATCCTTGAGTAATTTGAGTTTTATAAAGTATTTCTTTGATACACAGTTAAGCAAATATATTATCTTAGTTTTGTTACCATTATAATAATGTCTTTTCTATCCAGGTCGTCATCTTCTGCACTGCATTAGTAGCTGTCCAAGCATCTCCGAATGCACCAGCTGCTCTGGGTGCTCCCGTTTAGCCGCTGGACCTCTCGGATTGGGACTCGGTAAAGGATTGATCCCTGGTGTACCTTCTATTGCCACTGTCTCATCCCAGAGAGCCGCCATCAACCACGTTGCCCCTGCTGCTCCCATTGCTGCAGCCCCTCTTGCCGTAGCTGCTCCTATTGTTCTTGCCGGTAATGGACTTATTACCAATGGACTCATTGGCAACGGACTCGTTTCCAATGGACTTGTCGTCAACGGAATCCACGAATTGCTGGAAAAGGAATCCTTGCCAACGGAATTGCAGCTGCTCCTTTGGCTATTGGAACCGGTCTTCTCCGAGCTCCCGTTCGTCTTGGTATTGGAAAATTCGGTCTTGGAGCTCCCCTTGGCCTTGGACTCGGCAAAGCAATTCTGTAAACCCAATCGAACTTAAAATTTATGTTCGCTACATGTTTGTGAAATAAATTATTTTAATAGTTTTAACATTTTATATTACTTATTCAAAAAAATGTAATTTTTCTGAAAATTTTGGATCAAAGTTTTTAAAATTTATTAAAATTATTTTATTAATATAGTGTACTAAGCGAAATGTAAAGTAAAAAAATAATGCATAAAAATGTGTGTTAGGATTTTTCATCTAATAAATTCTACAATATCTTAAAACTATTATTTTGTTTTGAAGGTATAGTATAAATGGACAGACTTAATTGATGCCATTAACTTTAAGTAAAAATATTAGTTATACAAAAGTTAAATAATGGGAATAATGTGTATTCCAATATCCACTTTATTTAAAATTTTAAATTCCGAAAAATATGCAAAAATTTATTAATTTTTTTATGAAACAAATATATATTATCCTTATTTTTTTCCTATTTATTTTCTAATTATACAGAATATTACAAGTATTTAGCTATTGTGACTTTACGCAAGTGTAACTTAATGTAACCTTAAGTACAACTCTCTGAAGGCTGAGTTAAGAGATGCATTTGACTAGTTTACGACAAAATGTAGATTTTTTATGACGAAACAATTAAAGATTCGAATTCCTTATTGGAGGATTTGATAAAGAAGGAGTCTCAACAAAGGGAAAAAAATAAATATTTTAATTAACGAACACACACACATGCCAATGGATTTAACTGAAAGAAATAATTTAATATATTTTTACATATTAGGGAATATTAATGTTTATCTTCATGGCTTAGTAAAGAAAAATATTTTGTTTTACAGTTCAAGAAATGGAAAACGCTTAAGCGATCAGTTATACTACGCTTAACCATAACCGAAATAAAAAGATTGGTTACGACGTGGAGTAATGCAGATTAATGATCTTTGAAAATTTGTCTAAATCGCCTAATTTAATTGTGGATAAGGAATAGGTAGTCTGTTGAAAACGCGAAATCACTATCAATAAAAAGAAGAAATCTCAACATTAGAGGAACAAAAATAATTTCAAATCTTGTACAGTTGCAAAAAATTGTTTATTATCACTTCTTTTAAATGCAACTATTTTGGTTCGATTTTTCGGTCAATTTTTTGGCTTTTTATAAATGTTATGGATGACTTTATTCAGCTTTAAACTTTAATTTTTTGGTTCAAAATATTTATAAAAGAGTGGATTTCTATACAAAAAATTTGTATTAACAAATGATGATATTGATAATTTCACATGCAATGAGAATAACACAAAGAACTATTTTAATGCAAACATCTTCGTACAGAAAAGAAAAATCGGTCAAATCAAAGATAGTCCTTTATCTCATTTCAATTCTAAAGACGTGAATATAAGTACATTCTGAATTCATTGGAATAATCAATTATTAATAGCTTTGAAACTTTATAACAATTGATCTAAAAAGACTGAAAGCTCAAGCAAAGTACAAAAATATGCTATAGGAAATAAAGATCATAATTTCATATATTCATAATATAGTAGTATATTGATTTGGCGTCAAATAAATCTAAAGAAAATAAATCTAAATCTATAAAAAAAATACAAAAGCATGTGTGGATTTAATGTGATATTAAAAATTATTCTTTATCAAAAAGTTTGGTTATAGATAAATGTGTAAATTTAGTAATAGTTAAAAATGTTTTAACTATTATTAAGCCTCTATCCCTCTCTACGTAAGTTGCTGTTGTATATATCTGAATAAATACAACCAGTTTTCACAAGGTTTCCATGGTACTAAATAACAAAAACAAATTAATACAAAAACAGAGAAATTATTACTCATATCTCGATAAAGCGGAGGTTTAATTAGGAAAAAAGTCTGTACTCTACAAGTCGTTATTTGTATTATTCAAATCTACAAGTAATACTTGACTTATCATTATTTCATTGAAAGACTTTTTAAAATTATTTACTATAGTCTTTTACAATTCAACACTTGAATATTTAGGAATAATATATGCAAATTTTTCCTTCCACGACATATTTCATCATGGTTTCTTGGAAAATTCCTCTGAAATGAAAAAGGATCTATAAAAAAATAAACAAATTTAGTGGTGTTTAAAGATTAATAGGAAAAAAATTAACATTTAAAGAAAGTTTGGAAAGTAGTGCTTTGAACTATTTTCACAAGCAAAGTGGCTTGAAGAAAAGCAAAATTTCTTTATCTTTATTCAAAAAATTCAAACAATCTGAAAATTTTAATAATAAATATGAGAAAAAAGTGTTCTACTAGTTTGTTTATCATCGAGAAAGCGGAGAAACAACTCAGAAAGATAACAAAATTAGACAATGTACATACGAAAGGAGAACTTGTTCTAAGATCCTTTTTTCCTGTTTTGGTCCTACTTAATGTAATAGGTATGGAGACTCTACCTTGTCCTAAGAGGTTCAAGCAAAACCAGATTCTCCGAATTACATGGAATTCTCCAAAATACATTATAGGCCTTTTTCAACTTTTAGTCTTGATGTTTCATTGTATAATGACTATATTATTGCCTTATAGGAAAATAACAGTCCCTGCTTTTCTTACGATTATTTTCTTAACCTTTTCGATTTACTCTGCATATAGATCGCGAATACACTTTCTTTTAATCATAAAGAAGATTTCAAATGTAGCATCAAACATATGCATTGAAAAAGCCCAAAAATATACCGTGTTAATACTTGGTTATTGTGTTTTTGGAATTATCACCAAAATGTGTTTTGTTTTTTTCTTTTTCGAGTCTGGTGATTTATTATTTACTAAAAATATTATAAACGAATATTCTTTCATTTCTAAGGAATTTAAAAAGTTTCTTTTCATAATCGTTGATATGGCTTCAATAATAGTTTTCATACTTCTTGCATTGTTTTATATTTCACTATCGGCATACTACGGACTCGTTTGTTTCTACATTAAAGTTCTTTTCTGCAATACAAAAATAATGGTAAGAAATGTTAGCAATATTTGTGATTGTAAGCAAATAATTTCTAAATATCTGAAAACTCGTGATATTCTGGAGTCTCTTGAACATTTCATGTGTTTCTCAGCTTTCATTTTCGTCGTAAGTAGCATGACTGGAATGTTCTGGCTAAGTTATAATGTGCTATTTGTCACTAGACATGGCTATGTGCACTATATTAGCTGCACGTCGGGTGTAATGTTTCTATGTTCAATAATTGGATTGGTGATAATATCAGCATCTGACTCAAATACAGCGGCAGATGGTGCCAAAGAAGCTGTTTTGTCTTTGCCGGGGATGATCCCCCAATATTACAATGAACTCAAAGTAATATTGAGAAAGGATTGTAAGAAAAGTGTTTGCTTAACTTTATGGAAGCTATATAAAAATGATAGATCACTTATTTTTTGTGCTTTGGGCGTTCTTATGAATTATGGAATTCTTATAGCAACTTTAGGTACGGTAAGCAAACATACAGAAAACTAATAAAAAAATTAAGTTTTGAACAATGTTTTCTTTTTTATGTGTGATACAAGACCTACTTAAAAAGAAAAAGAGCAGCAACATGTGTTTTAAGAAACGATTAAAGGCGTTGTGATGAGTTGTTAAGTTTTTAGAACCCATGTTCTTTTCTAAAATTAAATCAGTAATGATTCAATATATAATACAGATCTTACTGAGAAAATTTCTAATGTAACTACGTTGCAGTTTTTTACAACTGAATTGCGAATGGAAATTAAATTGCCTGAAAAACCAATAAAAAAATTTCTTATTCCATTACGACTCATTGGCGTGCAAGAATTTTGCTCACTAATAGTTTTAGAACCATTTAGTTAGGTCCCGTTAACGTAATCTATATCATAGATAAAGAGTTTTAAACATTTGTTTGAACTGGTAAGCTATCAATGGTTTCTTCGCAAAGTATAGTGCAAAATTACGAAATTTTTTAGACATGTGCACAAAAACTATGCAGTACCTGTTCTTGTACTAAAAATACTATGCCATTTTTTTGGAAATTTCATATGAAAAAATATAAACTTATTGTAAATGGAATAAATATGTTTATGCTTTCAATTAAAAATTATACAATTTAAGCTACTCACTGTTTATATATTTCTAGTCGATTATTTCAAATCACAGGAGAGTGATCTCTGGTCCCTTCAGATTGATGAATCGAAAGATATATTAGTGGAAAAACGCATTTTACGTGCTTAATAAATCCTTAAAAATGAAAAATTCTTGAATATCTATCTTTTCTTCAAAGATTTTCCGAGCCCTACAACAGCAAAATAGAAAATTGAACTTATACTATAACATATTGAAAGCTTCCGTTTTTTGTCAAGAAGCTGCATTGGTGTTTGAACAGACGAATGTCCAAAAAGAAAAAAAAATTGATCTCGTTTTGAAAGGTTTATTTATTTATTATCAGATTCGGTTGTCTGTTAAAAATGTGTACACAAAAATCAGCTAAAAAATCTAATATAATTTTCTCCTTTTCAAATCTTCATCATTCTGTAAGTTTGAATTTTCAGTGTAGACTGAAATCCAGTTCAAAAAATGACAATTAATTTTAATAGTTCACGATGAAACTTGAATTATTTAGCTACTTTGGAACTTTATTATGATTTAAATCGCTTAAGGAAACAGATTAATGTTCTTTTCGAAAAAAATATTATAATTGAATATTTTTTAATATCACGCAATTTTTACATCTTTGTATACACCGATTTACGGTAAATAATTGCTGATAGGTTTAACAAGCTGTCAATTAAAAAAAACTTGAGAAACACTTGTCCATGTATTTTCAATAGTTAATCAACATAAAGCAGGTATGTCAAAATCCTTAGCCACTAGTGACCATATTAAGTGTTACACATTAAGTTGCAGACTATAAAAATAAAATAAAGTAGAAAATAAGTTTGAAGTAACGCTTTTATTATAAATACATTAAAAATCATACAAAATAATAATGCACAGGTTATATAAATATATTTATAAAGTGTGTGCGTGTATGCATGAAGGATTTTTTTCCAGTTTAGCATTAACTGAACAATGCAGTCATTTTTTTTCTTTTGAATAAATTGGTAATAATTGGTTGAATAATTGGTTTCCCTTAACTAAATTTTCAAAATTTATTTGAATATGTGGAGCTGTAGTTTTACTTTAAAAATGCTTGCCCATTGTTTGTTAAGCTTATTCATTCCGTGGATTGTTTTATATATGTTTAGGTGTAAAATAGATGTTTGTATAAATATGTGCTACCGAATACGCATAGAAAACAAATAATTGCTAATAACACTCTAGGAAAAAGGTCTGTTGATAAATATATTCAGAAATAGGGAACTCCAACGTCCATATGTTTTCTTTTCAGTAAGGAATCGAACTCAATTTCGATTAGTTACAGTGGTAAATATTCATTAATACCTCAATACAAATATACAAAAGAGTAGTAAATAACTAAAAATGATTTTCATGTGTCTTGAAATCTCTTTAAGTTCTAGCGAAAATGACAACTTTCCCCACTGTAAATGGATCTTAGGATGCATCGTTAATATTTTCCCAGCTCCTTCAGGGAAAAAAAATAATAATTTGAGTTTTCGACATTAAAACTATAAATGAAATAATAAAAAGAGCTACAGCAAAACTGACTTTATTATTTATAATTGTATTTAGCACAATAATTAATGTGCATTAGTGTTTTATAATTGTTTGCCTTTGATAATCTGTTGTACTTATATTTAAATTAAAATTTGCTCTCGTCTTAAAATGTGTACGATTGTATTAAAATATGTATAATTTCAATCCTTGGTAGTGTGTTTCTTGGAACTCTTGCCACTTTACCACTGAAAAAAATTTAACGTATTAAAACTTTAATTTTTACGAAAATTGAATGAATTTCTTACTATTAATATAATGAGACGCACTCTACAATATATAATGAGCAAACAGTTTTGTGATAAACAGAGCATTTTCAGTAATCCTCTTGTGGATGATTGCAGCACAAATATCTCGGCATACAACACATGCCTCTAACATCAGATTAACTTTGCAAAGTGTGTAGGTAGCACGGACAGCGAGACACCATAAAGAAACACCACAAGATTCTCACGTTTCACGCCACATCCTGTAGCAGAAGTTATTTAAAATGTTTTGTAATTTAATTTCGTCAAAATTATAGCATCGCTTACCTATATGCAATCCAATTTTCTATTTTCCAGTGTCTGGGCAATGGGATGCCTTTGGAGTTGACTTTATTGCTAAATTTTCAAAAGTACTATGATCGCTTTCTGGTTCCAATACGAAAAAAATTGAATGTATATATAAATGTCTCTTCACGGATACGTATTAGAAAATAATACGGGAGAACGAAAAATGATTGCTCAGATAATGAGGCAATATTACATGTTATAACTTTTGGCAAATAAATAGTAAAAATGTAATTTTCTATGTAGACAGTGCACTATTAAAAAGACGGGGAATGAGTAAATAGTCTAGTTTCACACAAAGTATAGATTGATTATGACGGTAAAATTTCAAGCTTGCGTTTTTATCGAATTAGTTCATTTCATTACAAAGTAGAAATTATTTTAATATGCGTAGAATTAAAGTTAATTTAAATAATATACACAATTACAGTAAGTTTTATTTTTCATTTTTATTTTATTTCATTCTAATTAAAATGAAAAATGTGGGCTTAACAGTGCAAAATGGTTTTTAAAGAAATTAATATTTCAAAGCATCTAAGAAACTATGGACTTCCTTATAAAAATTTGTATCACTGCGTATTGATATTCTCAAATAAGCTGTCTGTCAAATGTCCACTGTTAAAGAGTTTATACAAAGGTATTCAAATAAAAGTGTCTTCATTGTGCAAAAAAGAAATACACATTGAACCAAATGATAATCATTTTTCTCTTTAAAATTTCAAGTATCGCAACATAAATCTTCCGATGTTTTTTTTAACTTGCTCATTACTTAATTGCTTGGTAACTACATAAACACTGGTTTGAAAAGACTGAGAAAAAATATACTGAAACAAACTTTAGAAAATACTAATCGAAAAATTCATGTTTTCATATCTTAATAGCATATTAACGGAACAAAAGAAATATCAACAGAAATTCTGTAAGAATCATGACTGGACTTAATATCATATTATCGAATATATTTATACCATATATACATCATCCAATTACGCTCGGTTTTACTTAAATGTTTAAAGTCATTAACGATTAACCTCCTCTAACTTGCCATCCTTCTGAACGTAATTTATTCTTGCCCACATTTGCACTACATCAAACGAATTTTGAGAATTTTCCCATAGTTCTAGACTGTAGAAACAAAATGTTTTATTTACACTGAAATTGTTATGAAAATATTTCTGAAGCACCAAGGACGAAGAAATTTAGTTTGGCTATTCATTTTCAAAAAGACGTTACTCATATATTTCAAAATATACTAGAAATACAGCTTAACTTTATTTCTTAATAACACTTTTAAAAAAAATTGTTTCTTTCAAAATTCCGCTGTGGGATTATTAAGTCTTATCATTAAATGTTTAAAGAAAATATTTATAAAGTTATTTACTTGTGAAATATTTAATTATAGTTTTACGAAGAATTCCACTGAAATGGAAAGAAATATTAAAAGGAATAAAGGGAGCTTCAGGGTATTTTGAAAATAGGAGATAATACTGAAAACTAAATCAAATATTGAAAAGAATACATTCAATTATTCTTAGAAGTGAAATGCCCTTTAATGAAACAAAAGAAAATCTGGAAAAAAATAAGTGTGTTTATCTTACTTTAAAAGAAATCAAAATTTTTTAAAACTTAATGCGGATTATCGGAAGGAAATGTTCTATGAATCTGCTAGGTCTTCAGAAAGTAGAAATGTATCCAAAATTGACATTATGTGCAAAAAGGAAATCTTGCTCGAAAATCATTCTTCCCTGTTTTAGTACTTCTATACGCTGCAGGGATAGACACACTATTGTGTCCTAAAAGTTTCAAGGCAAACCAAATACTCCGAATAGTGTGGAATTATCCTAAATACTTAATTGGATTTTTTCAAGCTTTCCTCATATATATATATATATATATATATATATATATATACAATATTTCAGTGTATATTAATCATAGCATATATTAACTAAAAAGAAAATATCAGTCTCTGTTTTGTTTTTTTAATTTTTTTTCGAACAATTTTAAGTTACACTGCATACAGATCCCCCAAAATTTTTATTTTCAATTTAAAAAAGATATCAAATGCAGTATCAAATACAAGCATCGACATAGGGAAAAAATGTGAAATGTTAATATTTTCTTATTGTGTTTTGGAAAATATGGCGACAATGAGTTACGAAATATTTTTTTTTTATTTCCGAAGATTATACATTGACTAAAAACGGTATAATTGAATTTACTTTTATTTCTGAGGAATTTAAATATTTTCTTTTGGTCAGTAACAAATACCATATTCTTAACATTTATTTCCGTTTCATTATCAGCGTTCTATAGACTCACTTGTTTCTACATTACTGTTTTTTGTTGTCATACAAAAATACTAGCAAGAAATGATAACAATGTTTGTGAGTGTAAAAACAAATAATTTCCAAATATCTGAAAATTCATAATATTATGGAACCTCTTGAGCATTTCATGTATTTCTCAGCCTTCATTTTATTAGTAAATAGCTTGATAGGGATATTCTGGTTAAGTTATAACGCTATATTTATTACTGAAAATTACTATCTGCACGGCTGCATAAATATTTCATTGTTCTATCATAGGAATGTTGATGTCAGATGCTTCTTCCGCGAATAAAGAGGTAGACGTTGCCAAAGAAGCTGTTTTGTTTTTTCCTGGAAAGATTCTTCAGTACTACAAAGCGCTGAAAATAATATTGAGAACAGATTGTAAGCAAAATACTTTTTTAAATTTATGGAGGACGCACAAAATTGATACATCTCTTGCCATCAGAGCTTTAGGTGTGCTCATGAATTATGGAATACTCACAGCAACTTTGTAAGTACTGTAAACACTCGTGATGACAAATAAATATATTAATTTTACAACCTAACATTTTTATTTGTATGAGGTACTACCTATTTCAAGAAAAATAGTAGAGAAATATGTTTAATGAATGAAAATATCTTGTGATAGACCCTTAAAATATACTGTGTGTGGTCTTCTAAAATTATGCAGTACCAGCTCAGGTGTCGTCCGCGTCACTTGACCATGGTTCCAAATTACACGGACCGTCGCCAAAAGCCCTCGTGTTGCTAATCAGTGCGACATTAATATTCTCTCACTCACTCACTCTAAAATTATGCACTTGCTTCTGAATTTGAATTTAAGGCGATATGGTACAGTAAAAATCATTAAACTGTCGAAAATATTTTTATTGGCTTATTTGATACCCCGAATCTTTATAAATATGCCTGCAAAATTTCAAAGCTTTAAATGCATTCTTCATTATTTAATGGAGCAATGTTTGATGCTAAACAGCAACTACCACGCCTACATTTCAGGTTATCTGCTAGAAAAGAGCCTGATAAAAATGAATTAATTATTTTTTTAATGCGCATCAATAGATTGACATTATATATGCAGTAATAAATCATTTTAAGAAAGAATTGTGCAATTCATGCAAAAATTCTAGTTTGTGAATTATTTACTGGAAGATCAAATGGATTTGGTCAAGATTTAAAAGTTATGCGTGTTTTTTATGATATTATTATGAATGAAATTAAAAATTCAAAATGGATTCTCCCAAAGCACAAATACTACCTCTCATTTTGATAACTCAGATAATTAAAAATCTAATTCGGAAGAATAGAAGAACTCTCCCATTTTTATACATTTGTTTTTGGTGATATATATATATATGTATCCCATATGCGCGAGATTCAACACTTTTATTATTAAAATATTTTAAGATATTTATTTAAACAAATACACATATACAGTTCTTAGATTTTGATGTATTTTACCTATAAATTGCTATTTGATTTTGCTTTTATTCGTGTACAATATTTAACAAGCGAAGGCTTTTAAAATCATGGAAATAAAAAATAAAGGCATAAACATATTTTGTACATGTTGTGCATTAGCTTTGAGCATGGAATTAGCTCTGAAGTGTGTGTATTTATTTTTATAATTATTAAGATAAAGTTTTATAAAATATTGATCTTTCATTCGTTTTTTCGCCTATATATTCATTATGGCAGTATACTGTTTAATTGTTCTACATTTGTGCAATTTTTTATGGTAAGTAGTTTTAAATAAGCTAATTAACAATTCATAAAAGTTTCAGACTATTCGACGAATATTATATCATGCTATTAATGGAATGAAAACTTCAAACTCATATTTCTCCATATTGTATTTTTGTACATATACTATTATTCAAAACCCTAAAGCTTTTTTGATAATTGAAGTATGGGTTTGAAATTTTTTATACACGTGTTCCGATATATATGTTTTGTAAAACTGTGCATGGAATTAGCTCTAATCTGTTAAGTACTTTTTCTAAAAAATTTCAAAATCAAAATTAATGTTTTTTTAGATGTTTTGAAAGTTTAACTATAAAATTGTTAATAAAAAATTAAAGAGCAGCAGAAAAAAGCAATGCACAGTTTTATGTAGTATATTATAAGGTACTTGGAAAAAAAATTTGAAAGAAAAGAGACATATTTAAAAAAGCCTTAAGGATTTAAAAAATGCTTAAAAAAGCTAAACAAATTTTAATTTTACAAACATTTTGCAACAAATTACAAATTTTTTTGTGTGGAATTATTATTAAATATTAACCTTTATAAAATACAATTAAAACCAAATATCAAATATTAAAAATAAAAAAATTGTGAAGATGGTACTATATCGCCTCTTAACCCATTTCTAGAAAGCACCAATTCTAGTTATACTGCAAAAAAGAAACTCTTAAAGTTAAGAAAAAGTGCACTTAAAGCACCGTACGTTTCTTATTCAATTTGAAATGCACCAGATGCAAGAACTTTATTCTTTAATATTTATTAAATAATGCAACACCGTTTAATGAATTTTACTTTTTTCAAAGGTAAAAATTTTCATGCATTTGTTTATACTCGAAGCAACTAACAGTGTCTTTGAACAAATACAGTGGTGCTACAGGTTTTTCAAAATTACTATAGACCTATGTAAAAATATTATGCATTAAAGTATGCATTCCTCCTGTGAAAGGTATTATAACACTCTTTTGGATAGTATTTATGGGGAAAAAATTTAACTATTTAATTTCAAACACAAATCCTTTAAAGCACGCAATCCGGTATTTATATATTACCAGAGTAGTTGTTAATTTTGCTCTTTCTGTGTTAAGAATCATATTGTAATATGCTCCCAATACCATCTTAAAGTTTTCAAATGAAATAGGATATATTTTCCTTGAGATGAAACTAACTACGAAATTACAAAATAAATATGGTTTTTGTATATAGTATAAAGAAAAACATGAAGTCTTTATATGATTAGTTCTCATGGAATGTATATTCTAAAGCATCAGATGCCTTTTTGTGACCGTCTAACTTTGAGAATCGTGTAAGCAATTTAGTTACATTGTAATATATTAGGCTTTAAGGTTGTAGAAAATTATTTATTGCTACCATCTTGAAATATTTTACTTTTTTACGGCTGTCTTTTTTTCAGTCTAATTATTAATTTTCTCTACAATTTATCTAGATATAACTTTGAACAAATTTTAACTTTATTTTTGAAAACATTATTAGTTCAAAATATCTATAAAACAATGGGGGATTTTTAAAGAAATAATTTTACTATAGAGTCCCGATAACTCGACTTAATGTAGCCCAAAGGGTGGCCGAGTTTGTGAAAATACCGGGTTGTCGAAAATGGGATTAAAAATGAATAAATACGAGTGCGCCCTCAGAAAATATTATACTGCCCTTGTATGTATTGTTTGCTTGAGAAAACTACAGAAAGTAAACTGCCCAAGTACCTATAAACACAGGAAAAGTATATACTTTATGAGGAGGTTACTTTTTTTATTGTGAAGTACACAAATCGGATACTTTTTTTAAAAAAGAGATGCTTCACGTCCTGCTATCTTCCGCGTACTGAACGCTGCATTTTACTTTTCATCACGAAGTTGACGAAGAAGCAGTAAGTTCATTACCAACGTACATTGTTGTTCAAAATACTGAAGGGTACTTTCGACAATCTTTAGTCCCACACTATGTGAGAATTTTGGACAATGAACGAAGAAATTAACGTTAAAGTCTATCACTTTCCATTAACTGTGACAGAAGCTATATTTTCTGCATCAGACATAATGTCTTACTTGGAGGAGTGGGAGTATTACGCCCTCCAAAGGAATGGGGTTATCTTAACTGGCAAGGGTGTGGTCGAGTTATCCGGATTACCGATTTATCGAGCGCCGAGTTTTTGGGACTCTACTGTAGTACTAAGTGAGAGATATTGATGTTCTCGTGTTTCAATATGAAAAGTACAAAGTTTTTATAAGAAGCTATTCGAAGATAAACCACTACATCGAGTATAAAAAACTACACATTAAACAAAATTGTATTTTTCTTTTTTAAATATCAAATATAATATCATAAGCAATTCTTGATTCACTGAACTCTTTCCCACACACACACAATAACTAATTGCTTAGAAAATATGCAAGAAACTATTCAAATATTCCATACAAAATACAGATTATAGTTTATGATTTTATATGATAATAGTATATAACAGAACAAGAATAAATCTTAAAATGGAAATTTGGCCAGCATCATGCATGGACTTAACATCATGTTAAGAATTATTCCGAATATGCTAGTAAATACGAAGTTAAGAAAAGTTTTATTGAATAAATGTTATTAAGCAGCTATCCCTTTCTAAGTAATTGACTATTGTATATCTGCATCAATGCAACCAATTTTCATAATGTGTTTCCATGGTTCTGAATAACGAAAACAAGATGTTTTAAAAGTATTTGAAATGACTGTGTGAAATTTATTTTTGAAGCAGATGTGACGAAGGGAGGAAAGCTTAGGATCCGTTTCCTAAAAGACTTTATCCTTCTAATTCAGAATATACTTAAAATAGAGGTTAAATTTAATTCTCAGTAAGCCGTTTTAAAATCATTTTTTCCCTTTCATATTTCAACTGAGTGCTTATGAAGTCTCATCATAATATATATATATATATATATATGACAATATTAACACAAATCTTTGCTCGTAAAATATTTATTTAGGTTTTACGGAGAATCTCGCTGGAAAATAGAGTAGGATATTTAAAGAAATAAATGAAATTTACTGAAATTTACTGAGAAAACTGAAATCTAAAGCTAATACAGAAAAGAAAACGTCCGAATATTTTGAAAAGCAAAATAGATCTTACCATAGTAAAAAAATAGTATAATTCAGTGTGTTACTTTTTTTTCTAAACAAAATCCAAATAACTTTTAAACATTATCAGGAATATTGAATGACAATGCTGTATAAAAGTACTTGTCCATTAAAAAGGATAAATATATCTAAAAGAGACATTTTGCACAAGAAAAGAAGTCCTGTTAAGAAATCCTTCGTTCCTGTTTTGGTTCTTTTATACGCTGCTGGGATGGATACGCTCTCGTGTCCTAAACATTTCAGAGGAAACCAAATGCTCCGAATCATGTGGAATTCTCCAAGATACTTAATTCGCTCTTTTCAAGTTTTCAACATAATTTTTCAGTCTTTAGTTCTCATAGTATCACCAGAGAAGAAAATATCTATCTCTAACTTGCTTCTGGACTTTTTCCACACATTTTTGAGTTATTCTGCATATAGATCAAGAAAACACTTTTTTTATATCATACACGATATATCAAATGCAATATCCAATGCTTGCATCAGCATAGGGCAAAAATATGAAGTACTAATATTTGGTTATTATGTTTTGGTAATTATGGCGGCAATAAGTTTTGAAATTTCTTATATATTTTCCGATGATTATACTTTTGTTAAAATCCCTATAATTGAAATTACATTTATTTCTGAAAAATTTAAGAAGATTTTCTTAGTCCTCTTTGATATTAATGCAGTAATAAGTAGTACACTTTTAGCACTTATTTCACTTTCATTATCGGCGTTTTATGGACTCTGTTGTTTCTACATTACAGATCTTTGCCATTATACAGAAAAAACGATAACAAATGTTAAAGAAATTTGCGAATGTAAAACTATAATATACAAACACCTGAACATTCGTAACATTATGCAATCTCTTGAGAATTTCATGTGTCTCTCAGCTTTTATTTTAGTAGTTAGTAGCATGACAGGAATGTTCTGGTTAAGTTATAAAATTATTTTTGTTACTAATGATGGCTATCTACACTATCTCAACTGCACTGCTGGAGAAATGTTTCATTGTTCGATAATTGGAATGTTGATAATATCAGCCTCTTCCGCAAATACAGCGGTAGACGTTGCCAAAGAAGCTGTTATGTCTTTACCTGGAAAGATTCCCCATTTCTACAATGAGCTGAAAGTAATATTAAGAAAATACTGCAAGAAAAATGTTTGCTTAACTTTATGGAAGATGTACAAAATTGATAGATCTCTTATTATCAGTGCTTTAGGTGTGGTCATGAGTTACGGATTTCTAATAGCAACTTTGGGTACAGTAAGCAGCCATAATGACAAATAAAAGGTTATTGTGAGTCAATGATTTCTTAAAATAGTATTGAATATTAGCTTTTTTTCTTTAAAAAATACTGTAATATGCTGTTTTTAAGAATGATGAAATGCCTTGGAATAGATTACTAACATATCAGCCTATGCGTTATTTTTTCTTAAACTACATGTTAATTGTTTAAAGATTTGATACTGATACATCTGATAAAATATTTGAAAATACGAATTTAAAGAATTCGTGCTCTTATACCACAGATAAGTTTTTTTATTAGAATAGGACTGCATCGTCATGCAAGACCTATATTCACACTAATAGATTTTGAGCCATTTAATTACATTCACTGAACGTTACTGTTCTGAAAAGTAAAGATTTTTGTGCTGTTAGCATCTGTTTAAGATGGTTAACAAATAACAGTATGTTTTATCTTTGCAAAAAAATAATGCATTTAATTTTACATTGAAATAGACCTATGTGCAAAACTTTTGCAGCCCCTATTCTCGTTTGAAGAATAATATCCGTCCTTTTTGGAGAAGGACAAATGAAAACAAAAGCTTAAAATAATAGGAAAGATAAGAAGATGTATATTTTCGAACACAAACGATAACCAGTATTTTCAAATTTCTAGTGTAGTTTTTATTTGCACTCTTTCTGTTAAGAAACATGCAGAAATAAGCCCAAAAAAACTCATAACAGTTTACAATATTGTCCCTGAATCGAATATTACATATTCAAATTGAAATGAAATTTGCACATCAGATTAAAGAAGACAAAGGCGATTTTTTGGCGGAGCATGTTGTTTTGTCCGTTTGGAATGTGTATTCTACATATTCAGATACTTCTTTTGTGATTGTCTATCTTTGTGAATTATTTAAGTTATTTAGTTACTTTTTAAAAATTTAAAGTATAATTTCTGTAAAACTGGCATTGCTCACAATCGTTTTTATTTCATGGGAAATTAAATTATTTTACTGCATGATAATTTAAAACTTTTGCGATAGGGAGTATTCGGGTATTTTCAGTCATTATATATATGTTAACTGCTAATAAACATTAATAAATTTTGTATAATTTAATTTATTGTGGTGTTTTTATAATGTATTTGAAACATAAAATTTTGTCGAGCATAATAAAATATAGTGTCTCTACAGTAAAGAGTGAATATTGTCTTTATATATTTCATATCTATACTGTTTGGTTTATAGTGTTGTGTTATTTGTCAGAAAAAATATATTTTCCGGATAATATACTATGCTAAAAACATGTTTGAGGTTTCGATCTTTAATTTAAAACAATTTTATCCTAAAAGAGTGTTTAAATGCAACAAAAGTTGAAACTACTCTAAATTTGAATTTACAATTGGTTATATGTTCTTAAATTTGATTTTCCAAATCTATAGAATTTAGATAGACAATTTCACCTTGAATATCTAATATTATAGTACGATTGATATATTACAATTCATATTACCTGTCCTGCGTGTTTTTCGGTATATATGATGCTCTAAACGCTGCTTAGATACATTATGGATATACGTTAAATGAGTCTAGATAGATAAATGACACGCAGTCGTGGATTTGCATAGTTTAAAATAATGTAAATAAAAAAAGAATGTTTGGTTATTTTAATTTAAAATGCCGGCAAAAATAATGTTAGGGCGAAAAATACAAAAACTGAGATTCATAAAATCAATGCATAAGTCAATGCCCCTCTGAAAAGAGCAAGATAACTTTACCATATGTTAGATTTTAAACCTATAGTTCAAACTTGTATAAATTGATTGAAAAAATGTTTTATTTAGATTCCAGTATTTTCTGGACAGTAATAATCTAACCCCAAGCGAGCAAACGGCTTTAGAACCGGTCAAAGTATGGGGGGTCAAAGTCTGCTTTATCTGACCTCATGAAGGCATTTGGAAGAGTTTGGATGCGCTGATTGATTCCAAAACTTCACGATAGTTTCTAAGTCAAAGAAATTATTTTATCATGTGTATTTCAGACTTCCTTGAAAAAAGAAACATGAAGCTAAAAGTCAATAAAAGTCTTTCAGACATATTTGAGCCCATTCAAAACGCTCCTCGATATTCGGTTGTTATCCCTAATTTTTTACCTATCTGCAGTGGTAACAAAAAGTCCTGATCATATTAGGGTTTTTTTTGTGCCTAATTTTTGAGTTTATCTTAGTTTTTTGTTATGTAATTATCGCACTTTCTTAACTATATTTAAGGATTCTAGTGGATTAACTCAAGCGTATTTCAAATCTGTTTTAAATTTTATTTTCATAAACTAGTTTTATCAACGTTTTAGAAAAACAAGGATAAGGCAAGAACAAGCGCATTGTAGTGAAATTAGTGTTTGCATTTTCAACCAATCAAATATTCCGTTATTCTGCCGGCACAATTGTGTTCTATTGAAGGTGGCGTTAAAACGAGCAAGAAAATGCTGGGATGCTGGTGCTGGTAAGGCTGTTGGAGAAACTGTTGGGATCAAAAGCTTGTAGCCAAGTCTCTTTGTGTCAGTGTTGGTATCTCCCTCTCTTTCATCGCGATTCGAGAGTCTCTTTCAAGGTGGAATACTTACCGCCTACAAAAGTGACACGTGATGTAGAGTCACTTCTGTTTGGACGTATTCGGGAAAACCATTCTACTATTGGTCCAAGTCCTCCTTTGAGCGGTGTACTTTGAAACCGATGGCTGGCATGAGAACTTCACCAGCACCTTACCGTTGACTATATCAAGGGATTTCAGAAATTGACTTCCCTTAGAACAACAGCGCCGAGGTATCCCCCCTGGGGTACTTTCCCACAAGAAACTGCTTTACCTTTGAGACGTCATTTGTTCCCAATGGGAAATGGGTTCTTTGGTGAAAATCACCACATGCACCCTCTTCAGTATCATCGTGATGATAAGAAATAATCTGGGAAATGAACACAATGACTAAAACAGGTTTTTCGAAGGCTTGGCTTGGTTTCTGTATCATTCTTTTCTATGTGAAGAATTTCGTCCACATTATGCGTAAACGCAGGTTTCAGCCTATCAATTGAGATCGATCGATACAGGCTTGCTGTGAATGTTCACCTAGTAAAGCTTATCAATTCTTTTAATAACAGGGTATGGACCATCATAAGGTGCTTGAAGTGATCGACGAACGAGTCACGTCTTACAAATACGTGTACACACATGCGTGGTTCGTTGTAAACGAAAACATTTGGCTTACCCCGTGGACATGTAGTTTTGGGTTGTAGTTGCTGCATGTGAGTTCGCAGTCGTTCAACAAATTGAACTGGATCACTTGCCACCTTAGTTGCAAAGAAAAATTCACCTGGTATTTGGAGAGTTTTGCCATACACCAATTCCCCTGATGTGCAGCCTAAGTTTTCCTTAAGCGCTGCTCGGAAACCGAGAAATATAGTTGGAAAAATTTCTGTCCATTTTTCAGTTGCAATGGTACATGATTGCTGCCTTTAGAGGACGGTAAAATTCGTCAATTAACCTATTGTTTTGAGGGTGCTACGCAGTGGTTTGTATTCACTGTATCTCCCAGTAATCTGACAAGGCTTGAAATAGAAAGGATTCGAATTGGCTTCCTTGATCTGTAGTGATTATAGTGGGAACACCAAACGAGCAATCCAGGTGAAGTAAAAAGAATAAGCTACTGTCCTTTCTTTAATGTCAGGAATAGGTGCAGTTTCTGTCCATATCGTAAAGTGACCAGTCACGGTCATGCAGAATGTAGATCCTTGCGACGGCGAAAGTGGACCGATTAGATCTATTTGTACATGATCAAACCGTGTAGACGCGTCACTGAATTTCTTAAGCGGTACAACCGTATGCCTGTGCTTTTTAGAGCGTTGACAAGTTATGTATTGCCGAGCCCAAACTGTACAATCTTTGTTAATTCTAGGCCACACAAAATGATTACGAACTAATTTAGACATGGTTCTTAAGAGTAGTTGGAACCCCCTAACCCGCTAATGTTAAATTGAGCATTTTTATGTACTTTTTTCTAGAAACTATTAAACGTACAGACTTAAAATTTTTTCTGTACATTAATTAGACTTTTTTATTTAAAATGATTGGAAGCATTTTCAAATATATTGTTTAGTTTTTTCAAAAACATTCATCGCAACAGTATTACTATGAATATTTCGAAAAATGTCATTTTTTTTCACGATAACTGACTTTTACAAAAATATTATGGGAATATTAATAAAAGCTCCGTGCAATATATATAGATAGATATCAGTAATATTCAGTGAAGATTGCAAGTGCTTCCGTTGAATAGGTTCTGAGAAAAAGTTACACGCATTTTTAAAAACTTCGTTTTGAGATAATTGCATTTTTATTATAAAATGTCACTTCATCAAAAAAATTATGAATTACAATCTGTATTTGCATTATTTTTTTAAATATTAGCTTATTCTCAATAACTTTTAGGACTTTTTGCTTATTTCTTTTACTTAGATTTCTCAGAAAATACATATATAGCGTTTCACTTTTAATCTATCGAGATATTTTATAGCATTTGCATCATGTTTCTCAAAATATGCATCAATTTTTGAAGAATTTTCTGTTCTGATACAATATTATGATTATAAATCATCATAAATACCATGTGAAAATGTGTCAATACATGGAAATATGACTTTGGTAATACATCATTATACGACATTTCGAAAAGTTTCATTAGTGTTTCATAAATTCACATGTAAACACAATTTCTTAAAGTATCAGAATTAAAAGGATTCTTAAAATATTACATAAATGGTTTCCAAAACAACAACAAGAAAACTGATTTTACGTTTTTAAACATGAAATTTGTGTATTTTTTGGTATGTAACAAGTTTTGTGCAACGAAAAAGGGCATTGCATTTTGGGATATATTTATGTACCTTTTACTAAGAAACTATTGAAAACAAAACTTAAAAATTTGTGTGTGCATTAAATTGACATTTATCTTTATACAGAAGTGAATTTTTTTAAAAAATTGATCAGCCTGTTTAAAAATGTAATTTTTGCACAGTAGAATAATAAACTTTATAAAAATTTTCCTTTTCTATGTTACGACAACTGCTTTTTAGCTAAATGTCTGAGGAATATCTCAAAAATTTCACTTCAGTATACACAATATATATGAAATATAAAATAAAAAAATTCCAGTTCATGCATACAATAAATTTACAGAAAAAGAAGACACAAATTAAAAAATATAATCTTTATAAGACAGTAATACATGAATATATAACATTTCGAAAAGTTTCACTAGTGCTTTGTATATTCACATGTAAACACAATTTCTTAAAGTATCAGAATTAAAAAAGTTTCTTTAAATATTATATAAATGATATCCAAAACAACAAGAAAACTGTTTTTATGTTTTTAAAGATGAAATTTATGTAATTTTATGTGTATAACAAGCTTTACAGGTAACGACAAAAATCATCCCGTATCATCACATATATATGTGTACTTTTTCTCAGAAACTGTTAAATATTAAGACTTCTGATTTAGGCTGAATATTAATTAGACTTTAATATTTATGCTGAATATTAATTAGACTTTAATATTTATGCTGAAGTGAGATATTTCAAATATATTGTTAAGTTTTTTCAAAACCATGCAACAGAAAAATATTACTATGAATTTCTTGAAAATTTTCATTTTTTTTCTGTGATAAATGCTTTATGTTAAAATATTTTGGGAAAATTTATAAAGGCTCACTTCAGTGTACATGGTTATGTTCAGTGTACATATGAGTTATGTTTTACTGAAATTTTATGAGCATCCTTTCATTATTTTCTGAGGAAAAAAAACATAAATTTTTATAAACAAACTTTTTGAAAAATGCATTTTTAACATGAAATGTCACTTCATCACAAAAAATACGACTTCCAACATGTATTTGCCACATTTTATTCAACATTAGCATCAAGTCAATATATTTTAAGTAAAAAAGCATCAAAAATGTTTTCAAATTCTCAGAAAATACATACATAACATTTTTCAGTTTTTGTTTAACGAGATATTTTGTTACATTTACATCTATTTTCTCAAAATCTGTATAAATTTTTGAAGAATTTGTAGCAATTATATATTATAAATATCAAAGTAGACCATATATCATCATAAATATAATGGGGAAAAAATTATCTATATGGATTTGTGTGCATTTGAAAAAACACGATTTTACGTCATTTCGAAAGTTTTCATATGTGTTTTGTGTGTTCACATGCAAACATAAGTTTCTAAGACTTTTAAATTTCAAAAGTTTCTCTAAACTGTACACGTGATTTCTTAAACAGCAAAAATAAAACTGTTTTTATGTTTTAAACATGATATTTAGGTATTTTTATGTATTTAACCAGCTTCTTGCAACGACAAATGGTATTACACATCTGAATTTTTGTATGTACAATTAATTCAGAAACTTTTGAATATTTAAGTTTAAAAACTTGTCTGTACAGTAAAGTAACATTTATATTTAAACTGAAGTGATATTTTTTTAAAAAATTTAGTTTTTTTTAAACAGACTTTTATTTATCATCACTGAATTTATTCAAAGTTGTTTGTTTTTTGACACATGTGCTCTTAGCTAAATGTTTTTTTTTTGTTGTAATATTTTCAAAATATCACTTCAGTATCCACAAGAATACATAAGGAATATATAATGTAAATTTGCAGCTTTTTTTTTCACATACACTAAATTTAGAAATTTTTTATTTTTTTAAAAAGTAATTTTAAAATTATAAATTATGAAAATAGTAGTTTTGAAAAAAATCATACCTTGTGAAAGTAAATTTTTAAATACTAAGAAATGATACTTTAAAACACTTGGAAACATATTGTAACTCGAAATTCCGCCACCAAACTAATACAGTTAATCGAACAGTCAACTGTTATCTAAAGTTAATTGCGTTTGAATAAACAAAAAGAAGGCTTTGCAATTGTTTCAGGATATTTAAAAAGCAAATATCTGTCAAAATTGGGCGTGGCCTGCCAGTTGATGATTTTTTAAAAATCATTCCTACATAGTTCTAATTGAAAATATGGCATAAATGTTATATCCCTAGAAAAGTAATGAAATACAGATTTCAGAAATATCAAAAACTCAAAATCGATCATTTCATGATTTTTACCCTACTGACTTCCCTTAATGCAGAGTGAGCTAAATTGTGAACGCTATCTAAACAAAGTTTCCTAAACTTTTGGGGTGCGTAAGGGCATACAGCATCAGTTGACACATCGCAATATAATTCTAAGTCAGAATTAGGAATTTTAATCTTTTTTAATTGCAACGAATTATCTGTAAATTTAATAAGTTAATTAATTAGTTGAGCTGATGTGATTTCGTTATAATCGATCGAACATGACATTGTGATTTTATTAAGGCATGACAATATATCCGCAACTACATTTTCAGTGCCTTTTATGTATTGTATGTCTCTTGTGAACTGAGAAATGAAATCAAATTGTCGATTTTGTCTCGGAGAGCATTTGTCTATTTTTTGCTTAAAAGCAAATGTTAATGGCTTATGGTCCGTAAAGATTGTAAAATTATTTCCTCTAATATAAATCTAAAGTATTTGATAGCTGCATATCCGATACTCCATATTCAAGATTTCGGTCAACTACTTTTTAACAAAACAATTTTCTCTAAATTAGACATTGCTGGGGCATATCACCACTTTCCAATTCATGAAGATGATATATACAGAACCACACAATAATCACCCCATTTGATTTATTTGAATTTCTGTACTTAAATTTTGGTTTAAAAAATGCGTCTCAAACATTTGAACGATTTATGCAAGAAATTTTAAGTGGCCTTGATTTTTGTCACA
This sequence comes from Trichonephila clavata, assembly GCA_019973975.1. Lineage (NCBI taxonomy): Eukaryota > Metazoa > Arthropoda > Arachnida > Araneae > Nephilidae > Trichonephila > Trichonephila clavata. The sequence continues at coordinate 68,016 of BMAO01011528.1, read as the reverse complement.
CCTACTATTGGATGACATTTTCTACTATTGGTCCAAGTCCCCCTTCGTGCGGTGTACATTGAAACCGGCGGCTGGCGTGGGAACTTCGCCTGCACCTTTCTGTTTGCTATATAGAGGGAGGTCAGAGGTTTACTTCCCTTAGAACAACATTGCCGGTGTGTCTACCCTGGGATACTTTCCCACGAGAAACTGCTTGATCGTTGAGACATCACTCGTTCCCAACGTTAAATGGGTCCTTTGGTGATGACCACCGTGATTCCAAACAATTAGCGATGATTTGAGATAAAGAGTTGAAAGCAGAATGTGTAGCCTGTCTTAGTGAATTTAAAGCAATTCTGTGGTGCAATTTGAAGTGTGTGGGGGATAATAAAGAAGTTATATATATATAAATTTTTGTTAACGCCTTATAATGAAAGACACAAAATAAAACTTTTGAAGGAAAAATGCTATTCTATGTACAAAATTTTTGATAAAGTACCATGTCGTTTTCCTTCAATCATGGGAATGTAGAAAACATATTCTGAAACAAATTCAAAATAAGAACAGGAAGCGATCTGGACGATCCGAGAAAAACAACTTTACGCAAATGCAGGGTATTGTACACGATTTCACTTAAAATAAATAGTTTCATTCACCACAGATTTTGAAATAACGGATTTTGACATCGAATATGAATGTGTGCCCTGGAATTGTGAGAGGAAGACTGCTGAAAATTAGATTACATGCTTGCTTCAAAACTCCCACAACCATTACTAATTGATTGACGCTGAAAAGGATCAATCATCGTGGATTTTTAAGGATTTAGAAAAAGTATTATTTGATGATGAATATCGGTTTTGCATTTCAGGTAACAAAAAAAGTGCCTTTTTACATGGGTCTGCATGTCTTCTCGTGTATTTGAAAGATTTCACACCGGCAGAAAAACGGAGTAAACCAGGGAATTCGGCAAAATAATACAAAATAAGACGCTACTAACAGGAAGAGATCTTCTATAGGAGATCTATGACGGATTTTTCCGTACACCATATCACCGTGCAAATATAGTCCTGAAATTTTTCGAACACAAGACTGAGAATATTATAAACCAACCAGGACAGTCTTTGGATCTTAATAAGATAGAGAACCCATGATATAACATAAGTTATCGTATGGGGAAGAAAAAAGTTTCAAATAAACGCAAGTTAATTGTTTTTTTAATATTTTTTTCAACCTTGATGTCACGAAGAAACTTCTTAAGAAATTAGAGTACTCCATGCCCAAAAGATGTAGAGTCGTTTATAAAAACAAACGGCTATCCCACAAAACATGAAACAATCATGTAATTTTCAAAGTCCATGTTAAAAGTACCGTGTTTGTAAACTTTTGCGTTATTCTACTATGCATATAATGGTTTTCTATATTGCGTTCTTTTGTACATACTTTATAAATTCGTGTTTATGCAGCTGTACTGTAAAAAATACTTATGGAATTAAAAAAACTGAAGACAGATTTGAAATCAGCATTGAAAAATACATCAGAATCAATAACAATATTTATGATAGTAAAATAATTTCACTAAAAAAAAAATTTAACAGTATGTGTTCAGGACATTTTGCCACCACTGTATTTGATTGCTGTAGAAAACGGGCCTTCTTCTGGGATAAAATTTCTAATGTTTCTTAAGCAATTGTAAATGACATTGTTTTCTGTAGCTCTGGTACTGCTGTATCATACCTGGAACTCACTGGAATGGTAAAAACATCAGCTTCTTCCGCGAATAAAGTGGCAGATGTTGCAAGAGAAGCTGTTGTGTCTTTACCTGGAAAAATTCCCCAGTACTACGATGAACTAAAAAGTAATATTGAGGAAATTGTAAACAAAACGTTTGTTTAATTTTATGGATGCTGTACAAAATTAATTGATCTTTAATCATTTCTGCCTTGGCTGTGCTCATGAATTATGGGATTCTCATAGAAACTTTAGGTACAGTAGACACCTTTATCGACAAATAAAATAACTGCCGCAATTATTTTCAAGTGTTAAATGCTTTTCTTTAGAATAAGAAGGAAACACTGCAATATTCTGTTTATAATGATGGAATGTTTTTTGTTGTAAGTTTAACTTTCAGCTTGAGTGTGATCTTTGTATCATATATAATTTTTATTATTATAAATCAGTAATTGAATATCGAATAGTCTTAGAACCTAAAATTATGAGAAAAAAGTTTCAGTGCTTAATACAGTACTAATCTTATTGTATATAGATGAATGCCAAGTGCTATTGCTTTAAAAAACAATACCAATTTTATTAAGGCAACAAACACTGTCATTATTTATTTTGCAACTGTAAAATAATTGATAGTGAAGAGTAAAGACACTTAAAACGCGTATTAATCTTACATTGTGATTATATAAATTTTTTGCTATACTATAAGGCAGGAATGCTACACACATATTTTTAATACTACAACATGGTTTTTGGGACTTGACTCATATAAAACTTAAAATATTTTGTGTGCAGTTGTTTCTATTGGAGGACTAATTTGAAAAACAAAACAAAAATATTTTTGGTAAACCTTGATGGTAACCTTACAATATTTATAACCTTATAATATTTATGTATGTAAGCTTATATATTTATGTATATTACAACCTTACAATTAACCTTTGGTAAACCTTACAATATTTATGTATGTTTAATCATATTTTTTAGTTGTGTGTTGATTCTAGTTTTAAAACAATATGTGGCCATTTTTTTCTCTCTGTTATATGTAATTTATTTTATTTACATTTAATAATTAATGTAACTTTTTTTTAATGTTTTCTTTTAATTCCGTTGTATTTAATGCTACACAATATTTAAGCTGTTTTTTTTTTCATATATTTTTGAATGCGCTTCCATTAGTTTTACAAAAACGAAATAATTGTATTATTCCTTATTATTTACAAGTTTTTATTTAACTTGCAATGTATGTATGTACACTGGTGTCCAAAAATTAAGCATAAATCGTAAAATGCGAAAAACATGGACTAAATATTCGTAAAATTATTCCAAATTTCTTACGGATATTAATTGGGTGAAGAAGAAACATTGGGTTTATGCAAACCTTTCAGCCGACTACGTCCTGAGTGAAACACCGGCGCATGTCGGAACGCGGGGAAACCGATTCACGCAGCATAAGCAGTTCAGACAAATTTCGTGCTACTGCTGTGCGAAGGAACGTTGTTAACCATCAAACAAGGTGAATGATGGCACAAAGACGCCAACTGGACATGTTTATGAAAGGAAGAATCGTTGGAATGCTAGAATCCTCACGATCACAAACTGAAGTGTCTCGAATTCTGAATGTGGACCAGTCTGTGATCTCAAGACTGTGGCAGAGGTTTCAAAGAACGGGAGATGTTACGCCACAACCAGTATCAGGTCGACCAAGAGTCGCAACCCCTCGCCAAGACCGATATCTGTTAATAAGTGCGCGAAGCCAGAGCACTGGGTTCGGCGCTCACAGTCACCACAGAAATACGAATTTCGAGACAAACTGTTTACAGGAGACTCAATCATGCTGGCCTGTATACCAGAAAACCAGCAGTTTACATTCCCCTCACGTCTGCGCATAAACGCTCTCTTTTGAACTGGAGTTTGAAACATCAAAATTGAAGCGTGGGAGAGTGGGCCAATGTGATGTTTAGTGATGAGTCCCGTTTTAGTCTCAGTAAAGATTCTCGGCGGGTAACGATATGGAGGGAACGTGAAACACGTTTTGAACCAAGAAATATAACGGAAAGACATCATTTTCCATCAAGGAGAGTAATGGTATGGGCAGGCATCATGATGGACGTCCGTACAGACCTCCATTTCTTTGACACGGGGTCTGTGACTGTTCAAAGATACAGAGACGAAGTTCTTGAGCCTTATGTTCGCTTGTTTCGAGGTGCTGTCGGTCCTGACTTCATATTCATGGATTCTAATGTGCCATGTCCCCGAGCGGGGCTGATTGATGAATTCCTTGCAACGGAAAACATCCAGCGCATGTCGTGGCCTGCGAACTCCCCTGATTTAAATCCTATCGAGCATGTATGGGATATGCTCGAGAGACAAATTGCAGCCCTTTCGCTCTCACCAAGCTCCGTTACAGAACTGAAGAGAGCTCTCCAAGAAGCTTGGAACCGTTTGAGCCCACAACTCATTCATCATCTCATAGCAAGTATGGTAAATCGCTGTGCAGCGTACCTGACGTTCAGAGGTGACAACACGCCTTTTTAACGCGTTACTGCCCAGTGATCTATTTATAGATCACCTCCCATTCAGAGCTCCCAGTGAAAACGATATCTTTTAATGACTTCGTATTGCCATTGGCTGGTTTCATTACACATGTGGCCATACTCCCAAACGAGATTTGAAGCATTCTGTCCCACAGCAGTCCAGCAGCTAGCATCTGATTTTCGCCATTTTGAAGCTTCAAAGTATAGCTTTCGATTTTGTATCCAGCAGGGGAAAAAATTAAAAGTAAGTTATAATTTTTTATGAGTTCTACATTTTCAATACCTCTTTATCTATTCTGGCTTATTTATAGTAGAAAAATAAATGTTTTTATTATTAAAATGTAAGTTCAAACATGCTGATTTATAAATAGATCGCTGGGCGTTAGTGGTAACTAATATAATTTTCCCCCGTTTCATTTCTTTCAAAATGTCTCGGCTTAAAGTGTTTCATTCCGCCGAAGAAGCGTTAGAATATATGTTTTCTAAGGAAATAGAGTCTGATATAATTACTTTACCGCCTGATGTGGATGAGTTAACTGACGAAGAGTATTTTGATGATGTTGAAATGACTACCCCATCAGTAAAAGATCTGTCAAGTAATGTAGAAATTTGTGTACCCATGGAAGAAATATAAAAAGTATACCTCAAACGGGGAACAAATTCTAAGAAAGGCTTTGGAAGACCTCAGATGATGTCATCAAGATCAAACGTAATAGACTCTGTGTGTTTAGATAAAAAAAGACCATGTTATAGGAATAAGTGAGTGAACATTAGCGTCGCACTGCTAAGCAACACGAGGGCTTTTGGCGACGGTCAACGTAATTTTGAACCATGGTCAAATGACGCGGACGACACCTGAGCTGGCACCCCTCTCCTAACTACCACACCACACCAACGGGAGGACGTTTGAGCTCTCGACAGATTTAACGTGCATCGCTCCCCTACAAGGTGGGTCTTTAGTGGTACTGGGATCGAACTCATTATACTCTAGCTATGATCCGATGCCTAGACCACTTGGCTCCCGCGGCCACATGTTATAGGAAAAAGACAAAACCAAAGAAAATGCCAGTTATAGGAAAAAGACAAAACCAAAGAAGATGGCAGTTTCAAAAATGTAAGAGTAGAGACCTCTTACATTTTGTACAAAATGTAATGTAACTCTTTGTCAAATGTATTCCATTATATCACACTTAACTTTCACAAATTGGCTGTATAAAATTGTAACTAAGTAAGTTTAGATCATTAAAAGTATAGTTTATCTTTTAAATCTCATTAGTTGTTTTTAAATTCACAAAAGTTACACCACCCCCTAAATTTGTAATTTTTAAATATAAAACCACAGGAAAGTTACTTAGACTTTTATTACCATAAGCGCCCAGCGATCTATTTATAGATCACCTATTATCTCAGCTGCTAATTACGGGAAATGGATACAACTTCATAATTACTCTATTTATAATATATGAAATGTAATTTAAAAATATTTTTCAAAAATTTCAATTTTAAAATAATTTGGGCGTTAACGGGTTAAACTGCAGCATCAGTATTTTATTTAATGTTTTCTTTCATTTTTTCTTTAAAGTGTGAATCCTTGCTATGCTCAGTTTTCTTTCAAAACTGCTACTTTGGATAATAAAATTAATTATTATCATTCTTTTGATTCGCTTCCTTATTTTACAGCCATTTTACACTCACATATCACGTTTCCCGCCATTCTGATTTACAGTTCCTTCTTTATTCACATAATTATCAATAATATTTAACTTTTGGACACTAGTGTACGTAATTTGTTCGGGTGGAATCTTGGAACTCAATTTTGAAGCTGATATCGTTAACCCATTGAGCTGAAATTTTGTATACACGTTTAGTTTGGATGACAATGCATGTTTTGACCAATTATATTCCGATACTGCAATAATTAAAAATATATTATTTAAAAACGTAATGAAACTAGTTTTGGGCACCAACTTCGATATGTCTGCATTTTTGTAATAATGTTATTGTTACAACAATGACAAAAGTTGGCGTCGAAAATCGGTTTTCAGCCAAACTGGAATTTCATAACGTTGCGTTATTGACTGTATTAATTAACTTTGTCTAAAAAATAATTACATTTCTACAACGTAAAAATAATTTAATTTCTACAACGTGTGCAATTTTTTTTACAAATTGCTATCTATTTTCTTGGATTTAATTTCAAAACAAAAAAGGTAGAGCTATTTTTCAAGTAGATTGGTACATTGTTATACCTTTCTCAATGCTGCCAAGTTAAACTGAGATGGAGTATTGTAGAAGTTCTTTAAAACGATTATATAAATTTAATCTATGAAACTCAGACAAAAAGATATTACAGAATTGGAAAGATCATTTATTTTGTCCCGATACGGTATAATGTTTGTTACAAAATAATAATATTTCTATTTCTTACGATTTTTATTATATGAGTCAAAATCGATGCGTTTTTATGAAAACAATGTCTAAATTGTTGCGCATGAATTTTTTTTTTGTTTAAATGAATCGACATTCCGTGATAAAATAGCTCATGCTTTGCTCTTTTAGAATCAGTCATTTAAAAAATAAAATGCCAAAAACTTTTTTTTACGAGTTTTCAAAAAATACTCAAAATTTTAATTAAATCTTTAATAATTTCTTCATTTATGAAGAAAATCTCATAAAACTTTTTTTTCGTGTGTATAACAATATTACCCAAGATCTGTACGAAGATTGAAAAAATTGTTTAAAAATTACGGATTTAAGAAAAAAATTGTGTTTTTCGTCTAGTACCCTTTTTGCGAGGATTCATTTAGCTAGACTGTTTGAAAAAAACCGGGAAACACCTAGAAACAATGATGCGTTGAATGAAATGAACAGACTGAGAAACCTGACCAGTGATAACTAAAAAATAAATGATAAATTTAATGTAAAAGAAACTTTCTTAAAAATAAGCCTTTACTTAACCGCGCTAAAAAGAATAAAATAAACTTTTTCTTCAAAACTTTTTTTACTATCAACTTATAACGTCATTGCACAATTTATATGACATAAAATTTTGCCGCAAGATTTACCTCTGCAGATAAACAACTAAATTAAATAACTTGATACGATAAATTGTAATTTTTAAAAATTTCAAACTAAGTCAATAAGAGTACTTTAATCTCGCGACGAGCTCTTATTTCATATAAATTGTATAATGACGTTATAAATTGATAGTAAAAAAAGTTATACAGGAAATGTTTATTTTATTTTTTAGCGCGTTTAAATAAAAGTTTGTTTTTTAAAAAAAAGTTATTTTAATTTTCATTTATTTGGTAAGAGTTTTATTATGTCTTTCTATATATTTTGTATTGTTTATAGAACATAAAAAACATCCTATTTATCCGAATAGGACAATATCAGTAAATGTGACATAAAAGTTTTAAAACTCTAACATTATAGGAATTGAGGGTTTTATTTGGGAAATACAGCTACAAGGTCAACAACAAAAACAATTGTGTTTATCCACTACTGCCCCTGATGCTTGCTATTATTTGTCTTGTCATTAACTTATAGAGTTGGTGGATGATCAACTGCAGATTTGCTAGCCATGCATGTTGCAATTGCCGATTCAGATTAGCATGATCCAGTAAAGGTCGTAGATATATATTCATCCTACCCAAAACATGCTTTACTAAGGAGAGATACAGGTATCATGCCGGACATTAACATGTTATAGAAGCATCTAGACAAGTTATAGAAAGACGTGTTTGTGTAACTGGGTCCTCTCCTGTTGAAATGTAAACCCAGGTGTCTGTGAAAGTAAGAAGAGCACAGCGGGACGTAGAATCACTTCGAAGTACCATTCTACTTTAAGCATGACACGGATAACAACGAAATAGATCAGCTATGATATTAAATAGCATCCCATACCATTACTCCTGGTTTTGAGATTGTATGTCGAAACACATGAGGCCTGGTACCCTGGGCGTCTGGCGGACACATCTTCCATCTTCATAGTCATCGTGGCTCAGTTCGAAGAGGAACTCGTCACTGAAAGCATTTCTGCTCTAGTCTGTAAGGTTCCAAGAAAAATTGAATGTTATCTCAACAAACAGTTGGCACTATTGTCCTTTGAAACCTCACCTCCATTCTTTGTGTCATCTACCCATAATCAGGGGTTCCCTGGACTCATGTCGGACTGTTCAAAAGGACACATCAAGGGCTGTGATCCCTGATCGGTTTATAACTCTGTCCTCAATCTTAGTTGACGTTCTTTACCCCATGGTCAAAATATTTCTCTCAACTTCATCGACCGGCAGCTTCAATTCGACTCAAATATAAAGCGATCCTGCGACTTGAGCACCTTGCTTGCTTTAGACCAATTGAACAGCCTCTCTCAATTCATGGCTTTTGCACATATCGTTTGCAAATCCTTGTGAGAGCCATTGGTGCACGTGAGTCGATAGAACAACGTTCGGATAGAAGACTTGACTTAGTAATGGAATATCTGGCGCTTTTGTACAATCCAGATGTTCTGTAACAGAACACTGGAGCTCTAGCTAATGAGTTATTGATAATTATTGAAATCAGTAATTAATTATTCCTTCTTCTGTTAATGCGTGAGGAATTTCTTTCCATTTTGAAAAGTTCCTTCCTGGGTCATCGTTTTAAGAGTTATAGTGTTTATTAAATTACGTATTTATCTTTTCTTTTCAAATACTCTTTTGTATTTAGATTGAAATAAAGAATTTAAATAATCGCATCAGTCAACGTATTAATGCTAAAAGGAAAGAAAATAATGTTTCATTAACTTACGGTGTACATCTAAAGAGAGCCAAAAAAGGAGATAGTTCAGTTTTTAGATTCATAATTTAGAAATTGAAATGATCTTGTAGGGGATAAGTTATATATATATATAGAGAGAGAGAGAGAGTACGCATTATAAAACATTTCATCCGTTAAGCGGTCGAATTTTTTTTTTATTTTGCCAAAAATGTTCCAACAAAAGGCACATTTTTTAAATTGTTTTTAACTAAGCATCACTTTTAACAGAATGTGAAAATGGAAGAATTTTATTTTAATTTTCAATTTTAAAGTTTTTATAATATTTTTTTATTTTATAATTGTGGAACACAAAATTTTCGAAATGTATGCTTTTTATAACTATACTTTGCAAGCTATGAATAATGTTTCATATATCCTAAATGAACTTCTCTCATACTAAAAGATTTCATGATCGTACCTCTTTTTCAAACGGTTGAAGATTTTGTGCGTGCTTGCATATATGTATGCACACAATATTTGAAGCATGGTGTAATACTAAGTCTTACAATGCATTGGGGACAGAAATAATATGGCCATTTTTTGGATTATCATTCCATTTTCATTTCTCCACTACAAAGAAAATAAAAATGTACCCCTTAAAAAAACTAGCCCTAATAATCTCTTTTATAATTCTTAAAAATATGTGCAAAACTATGATAGAAATATCAGTGCACGTACCACGTGCGGACAATCAGTTGTGGCTAGTTTTCGGTAGCCCGTACGGTTTACGGGTAAATCAGTTAAGAGGTTAACGGTTGAAACACAATCCAACGATATAATGACACTTTGTTTTGTAGAAGCATACTTCGACAGGAACATTGCTATTAGCTTTTTTCTTATTTTGCTACCTATCACTTAATAAGATTATTCCAACTATTCGAGTTCATTCACTTGTTTATGCAATTTTTAAATATGTGACGCAAATATAAATAAATTATAATGCAGTGATTGTCACAAACTGTGAGGTGCGCCCCTAGGGGTCGTGAAAACCCTATAGGGGGGCACGAGCATATCGAAAAGTCAAAGATAAAAGACTATTTTATAAAATTATTGACTCACTGAATGAAAGCATAACAAAATATATTTGTTCTGATATAATACAAAATAAAAAACCCATTTACACGTATATAATATATTAATAAAGAAATCAGTATTGTGTGCATGTGCACAATTTTTGATAATTTATTTATCGGTACTAAATTAAGAACAAGTTTAATAATTACTATTGACTCCCATGAGCTTGTCTTGAAGAGAAAGATTTTTCAAAGGAAGACGGTTGCAAAAGCGTCCCATAGGTTGCCTAGACGATTGCACAGATGTCAGCGACAATGCCAGTTGTGATGCGTAAAAGATTGAGAGCAACAAAGACAAGACTGTTTTTCTAATGACATTTGTACTTTTAGAAATGGGTGATTGAGGAATAAATATTTAATTTATTTGTAAATTATTTTGCAATATGTTCCAGTTAAAAAATTAGAGAGGAACAGTATAAATACTTACCCTATTACTTAAAAGTAACACTTAGAATATTTATCACGCAAAAAGTGTAACATAAGCAATATTTAATATTTATATTAATAATTTGTGCGGTTTATAATTAAAGTCGCTTTATAGCTTTAGTGCTAATAGTAGTATTAGTCATATAAAAAGAAGTATATATGAGTATTATTGCATTCAATATATTCTTATTGCATGGAAGAGGGGGCGTCGTTCTGAAAATTATAATCGAAAATAGGGTCGCAAATAAAGCTTTAAAAGCACTGTTCTAATGAGATTGCATAGAAGATAATAATAGACTACACTTGCAGTTCGTAAAGGGATGCTACTTGTGGTGTATATAGATATAGAAACTGACTGAAATTATAGTATTTATTTAATTTTAAACTTTATACTTAATTTTAAGTCATATAAAAAGAATTACTATATATCTTACACCCTTACTCATTGAAAAAGGTGATTTGAAATAGTCAAATTATGTAGCAGGTAGAAGTTGTCATGGATTTAATTTTTTGTTAAATTTACATAATTCTAAATTTTGAAAATAAATTTTTCTTAAAAGAGTTTTATTTGACTCGATTTGATTGTTACAACTTCAAAATATTTGAGAAACTGCAAAATGAAGTTTGACAGTTCTATGATTTGGTGTTTTCAAGTATAGTAAATATTTTGAATTTCAAAACAGTAGGATAGTATTTGTCTGAATCTTCGTATAATGCTGTATTTTAATTAAATATTCAAAAGAAGATTATTGCAACAGCTTTTAATTGTTCCACTGATGACAGTCCAAGAAATTTAATTATGACCTAGCCTCGTTTTGAATATCACTTCTTTAGAAAGTGTTGGTTGATGCACAAAAACAGCCTCTGATTTGAACATGCTGAAATTGAATTTAATCTGAAGCAGATTAGTAAAATCGAGTGATTAATTCATTTTTAACGTCTTCTCTGAATAGAAAATTCTTTAAGTTAAAAATTACGAACAGGAATCGTAGTTAAGTACCAATAAATTATGTATTATGACAAAACGACTATTATTTCATGAATTTGAGCAAAATATAACTATTGTTAATAAATTTAGTTAGTGCGAAGTTGATTTCACAAAAATGTACCTCAAACCTCCTGTGAACCTTTTTAATATTGAAACCTTTTTCCTAAGATCTAAAAGAAAAGGATAGGGATTACTCAAGGACATGTAGCCACTCACTCGTAAATTGGTAATTTATTCTCTAAAGCGATAAGAATGTGAAAGAGGTTTTAAAAAATATATTCATTTATTATGCTTAGATAAAGAATGTATTCAGATAAATTTACTTTGAACAATCCAGAGTTAGAAGTATATTTTATGCTGAAGATACAATTTTCTTGCAATGTGTCTAAATTGTCTTCTAAATTGATCTTATGATTGAAATGTAGGCAATATATTTTATCTATTTTTACATTACTTTTATAAATAAATATGTAGAGTAAATCGTTATAATTTCTCTTTCTCTCTTTGTGGAAACATCTGATGAGAAAATATTCATTGGAGAACAGAAGAAAAAACAAAATTAAATAGTTTTCACGTTCTAAAACACATTTAGTGGTATCAACAATGTTAAAACAAACATATTCGAATCCAAGAAAAAGGCAAGTTGTAAATTTAGTAGTATTCTATACAACATGAAACTGATTTTCTCCTAACAAAATGTTTGCATGTACAATACATTTGTGCAGAACAAGTGTGACTGTATGTGTTGATTCAATTTATCAAATCTACACTTGGTACTGTGTGATTCAGCACCTTCTGAAATTACTCCTGTTCTTAGCAAATCATATACTTTTACAGTACGTTAAACAATAATTATCATATTTTGAGATATTAATATACAGGTGTCCTTTACGCTTCGTGCTTACTTTTACTACATTTTGTGTGAAAAGATATTATAGGATTGGTAAAAGATAATACATACATGTCCAACTTGCAATGAATTGTTGGTTTTAAAAATATATCTTGATTTTATATTCATAACTTCATTTCATAAACTAGTTTCATTCATTGCATTTTTATAAATTATGATTTTTTTGCATGTCAAATCGTATTCTTATAAATTTTTTTCTTTTAACAATTCAATTTCAAATTGGGTAACAAAGTTTTCTTTTTGTGTTATGTGTATGTTATAAATCATCTGTTGTCACGCATCTCATTATCTGATGTGACAACATTAGATGGTGAGTTTATTTGCAAGTTCTATATGACTCATCTGCACTAAGAGCAAGTACAGTGTATGTAAGCAAAGTTCCAATCAAAGCAAGAATGGTACTTCTTCTGTATGAAATAATATTACATCCTGTGAAAACAAATTCTGGTTCGTGGAACAAGTCAATTTTTAGATGCAATTCTCCTGTCGTGTCGTAATAAAGTATTCTCCCGTGTGTCATTTGGTGAAACACTTCCTTGAACCTGCTCATCTCGATTGGAATGCTGCCAGCCACCCATAATGCTGAAATAACACATAAGGTAGCATTTATAAAATAAAATATGAAAATCAAGTTATCCTCATCAAAATTAATTTTGATTAAGGCCCCTCCAAGCAAAAAGCTGCATATTAAAAAGTTGGCAACAATTATCAGAAATATTGGAAAAGAAAATATTGTCTGAATGCTCTGCAATTCTTTGCCAATCTTTGCTTTGTTCTTTAAAATATCTAGTTGCTTGGACTTTATGAATTGTTTTGGAGTATACTGAGCAATTTCCTTACTAAGTCTGTTTATTTCCACTGAATAATGCCAACATAAAGAGATGTAAAATAAAACGACGATGTTAGGAACGCAAGGATATAACACGTAGCCAAGAAAATACTTCAGGAGAGTTATGATAGTAATTTGCCAACCAATCTCTAATTCGTATCCATAAAAGAAAAATTTAAGAAGCTCTCGATCTAACACTCTGCTTATTAGAACGATGGGGAGTAGCAAAGTTATGCAACAATTCATAAAAATTAAGAAATTGATCACTCTTGCATAACAGGACGAATTTACCATTCGAATATTGTGCAACAACGCAGTAATAAGTTTCCTTTTGTACCTCATTTGATACCATACCAATGCGCTTATTATGTGGCACGAAAAATACGTCGTAGTTAGTAATTTATCGATCATTCCAAAAACAATGACAGAGCTAACACAGACGTCTATACATGTTACATATAACAAAATATCCAAAAACCGCGATGAGACACGATGCGTTGCTTTTTTATCAGATTCTTCAACGAAACCTGACCAACGAAGAAAAAAGAACAGAAAATTTGGGACTCTTACGCAAATTTCATTTTTGTAAAAAGGTGAAGTTTCAGAGTTGAAATGGAACTGTGTCATTGTTTTGACCTTTGTATCACATTCCAAAGAATTCGAATTTAATCTTAACATTTTCTGTAAAATTCATCAACTGATTCAGAAATAGAAAATGTAACTTTTCGAAACTTACTTATAGCTTTCAGTTGTTCTATCTGAAACAGTCCAGGGAATCACAAAAAGTGCATTTTTATGAAAATTAATATTTATCAGTACTAGAAACGTAAATTTTGCAAGTTTTTGCAGATTAATTAGTTGCTAAGTTATGGGAAAATAATTTACAATTCAAATTTGATCTATCCAGAATAATTTATAACATATGTGCTATATTTTTTGAAATTCTCAAAATTGATACGTTCTCTGTACGTTTTTGTGTTGTTCCACGAAACACATTTACACACTTGCTATAAAATTAAAAAAAACCTATATGTATATTTGTAAGTATTTAGCATGAAAAAGCTTTTTTAAAGTCATATAAGAATGCAGCTTTTAAAGCTTTTTCTCAATCCTGTAATAATCATATTTCCATCAAAATATTCTCGTGTTTTTCATAAAGCCAAAAAGAAAAAAAAGACTTCCCATTTGCTATTTTTCAACAATAAAACGCCATTTTTTGTTTTGTTATAAAAGTATTTTTCAATTTCTTTTTCAATATTCATCATATATTAATTCATACAACATTTTAATTCCATAAAGATGTGCTGAAATCAATTTTAGATCAATAAGTTTTGAATTGTTAATGTTTTTCTTTTGTAAAATATATCATTAAAGTAAATGCAAGTTTGTTGTATGAAGATCATTATATTTTCATAATATACAAATGATTTGAATTTCTCATTTTGAAATATAAACAAAAAATTTCTTAAGAATACTGTATGAATTATTCATGAATTTTTAATATTCACTTTCACTAAAAATTAATATTATAGCTTCTAATGTGTTTTTGTTGCTCTTCATATATTTCAATAAACTTACATATATTTTTAATCATTTGTCCCATGATCATCGAATTGAAATATTTTTTAATATTTCAGGATGAATTTTATTTAATGCCTTAATATTCTGAAAATCTTAAACTTCAAGTAAAGTATCGAAATACTAATCAGTGAAACACTTTGGGGGGAAAAATACTCATTTAAAAAGATTCTCTTTAAATTTGAGTATTTTTTCAGGCACATGACGACAAATATGAACGTGATATCCTTCAAAAAATATTTAACACTGAATGCAATTTTTATATTTTTTTCCAGGAACACATCTTTTGTGTTTCTTTATAATTTTCTGTTTGTTTTTAAGATCTGTCTAAATGTTATTATATTATCTCGATTATCGAAATCTATCCAGTGTTGTTACACCACACTCAATTTTACAAAGTACACACCCAAAGGCAATTTGAAACATTTAATATCATAATGATATTTTAGTCAGTTGTACTTTTTCACATACAATTAATGCCTCACTGTACTACCATTAGAAATGCCATTTACTTATTTACTAAAATTTTTTTCCTTTAAATCGTTGAATCCTATGCTCACATTTTACTCATAATACACTCTCCCGATAAAAATAAATCTATACTAGTATTACTGTTAATGTAGAAAGCAATCATATTTAAGTAAAATAACTCTAATATTGCTGTACGGTAGTAGATCATTAATATACTTAATACCTTTTTTCCAATTTTGGCTAGTGTACAGAAGACTTTATGTACAAAAACATTCCAATGAAATGTCCACATTTTTAGGTATTTTCAATAAAATCTTTTTTTAAACTTTATAAACAGTCTGTTGATTTGGACTCGGTACCCTTTGAAAAATATTTTTATTTATGCATTTAAAAATTATATTTTATCTGTTCATATAATGTTTATATTCAATAAAACTATTTGAGGTGTAATTTTGCACATATTTTATTCACACAATTTTAAAATTTAATTTTTTTTTAAATAAAAAAATTTAAAATTTAACTTTTTTTGTATTTATCAATATTTTGACATGAAATTTTTTGTAAAATTCTTAAGGATGTTTTAAACAACTTAAGGGATCGATTTTACAATAACTTAATCGGTTTTGGAGGGGGGAGGAAATAAAATGTTAATACATATGCTAAAGTTCAACAAAGAAAAACCCAATATCTCCTACATTTCAACTTTTTTCAAAAAAAGTTTTCAGATTATAGCAAAATGGATCCCTAATTTTTTACATGCATGTTGTATAACACACAGAGATAAAATGAAAGTGATGGGTCGATAATTGTGGAAGGAGTAGCATTTTGAATGAACTAATGTATTGAAAAAACACAAGCTGAGAAAAACCATTTTAAAGTTTATACTTCTGAACAAATTATTATTATAAGCTTAAATAAATTTAAAATGCCATTTTACAACATTAGCTATACATATTTCTTCAAAGTAATTGCTTTTCATATTAATTGAACCCATATTTTCTATAAATGATACATTTTTACACAGTAATAATTGTACATAAATATCAAGAAAACTCGAAGAAAATGTTTAAAAAAATTTTCTGTTGTGACAGAAGTTTTAAAATCTTTTTTTCTTCACATAATATATAAATAACTAGCTTTCATGGCCCGGCGTTGCACGGGCTTATACCGAGGTTATAACTTAATCCCCATGTTAATTTCCTCCTTTTATTCTAACGCCAACACTTTTGTGTGTGGTTTTGACGCGTACGATGTGAGTGCATGACCCGTGAGTGCGTGTCATGGCTTTGTCGCTTAACATTTTCCCTTCTCTTCACAAATTCAACACTTCCAATATTATTTTTCGAAATTACTTTGATTTCTTTGTTTCTTTCCTCTCCGCTTAGCCCGGCGTTGCACGGGCTTTTACCGAGTGAATAACTTCATCCCCATGGAAATTTCGTGTTTCCCTCAGGCCGATAGCTCTTATGTGCGCGATGTGAGTGATTTCTTTAACTATGTCATTAAAACTCCCTTTTTCGAAATTTGTTCTTGCGTTGGTGTGGTGTTCTAATTATTAGAGATGGGTGAAAGCGCAGGTGTCGTCCTCGTCACTTGACCATGGTTGAAAATTTCGAGGTCCATCGCCAATAACCCTCGAATAGGCGAACAGTGCGAATTAAAAAATCACTCACTCAGTTTTCAGTTCTTTCGTTGCAATTTTTTAGTCCCCGGAAACGAAAATGTAGCCTTTTTAAAGATAGTTGTATGTTGAAAAAAGACAGAAAAGTAGAAATTTTTCAAATTTCACTACTATTTTAAATATTGAAGTAAAATTGTGAGGATTTTTTGAAATATTCGACACACGGGAAAAATGTTTCATGCAATTATCTTTATAAAAGAAGAAATTATTAAATGATTGTTTTAAGTATTTTGAGTGTTTTATTAAAATTTGTTTCGAATGCATAACATACTGCCATGGAAATTCACCTTCCTTTATCAAAGTTCCTGGTATGTGTGTGATTCCTTTATATAAACGTCACTACAATTCCCTTTTTCGAAAAAAAAAATATCGTCCAGATCTTACTAATGTCAAACATGTTTCAGTTCTCTTTCTACTGCATTGTGTTACAGTGGCTTATTTGAGTGTAGAACTATTTTCCCCCTGACTCTCCCCTCAGATATAAGATTTATCTTCAAGTTTCTATTCATGACATGTCGAAAACAATATTGCTTTAGTAAAAAAATAATAAATTTAAACAATAAAAGAAAACTATTTTGATGCTTGAGTAAAAAAAAAGTCATCATTTTTTAATAATAGATAATTTTTAGGAATCTAAAATAATAAAATAATTTTCAGGTTTTCATTAATCAATCAATCGCTACTTACAGTTAGCTTAAAAATGTCTCTAGAACGTACTGATTGGAAGGAAATCCAAACTCTCTTTAAATAACCGGATATTTATTTACAAAACCTATCTTCGCCCCATCTTAACGTATACATGCCCCATTTGGGGATCTGCCAGTAACACACAATTAAATGATATTCAAAGACTTCATAATAAACAGGTACATTCCAAGATCTCTTCTCCACGAAGAACTTTGTGTTGAACCCATCCACACCCTAATAGCGAATCTTTCCTCAACTTTCCATTCTGCAATCCATTCTGCAATCATGACAACCCAACGATTAGCTCTCAATCTAACTTCATGAACCAGCCTCACCTCATGTACCGTTTGCCTCATAGTGCAACGAAGATACTACCTGATTTCTAAGAATTCCACCCCCCCCCCCATGCTGTTAAACGTAACGAAAACCCCCTTTTCGGATTGAAGAACGAAACGAAAAAGTTGTTTTGCGTTTCTACGGAAACTATGTTCCACCTCCCCCCACCACCTCCTGACCGCCGAAGCTAGTTTTAGCTTAGGCGAACCTATCATTCTCACTTTATTTACTCCCTTTCTTAGGTATATTGTGTAACTGAAGTAGAAGCCTAGCTACCGCTAGGCTGGCACTGAGGACAAATATTTATTCCAGGCTCTAGAACGTATTTTTATCCAAAATAATAGGCGTTATACCTTTTATTAACAAATAATTAATTTAATAAGGAAATAATAGAAATATTCATTTGATTTTAAAAAATATATTAATTTAAATCCACATTATCTATAAATAATAATAAAAAAATTCTACAGATAGCTCTTGAAACGTTTGGATGTTTGATTAAACATATGTAACTGCTAAGAAAAACACTATGTAAAAAACCTAGTTATAAGTACACATTCACTGAAAAAAATCATTCAAAAAGAAAATAATACTATCTGATAAAAACATTTAATTTTTTTAGTTTTTTCCCGGAAACGAAACTGTAGCATTTTTAAAAATAGTTGTATGCTGAAAAAAGAACAGAAAGTATAAATTTTTCAAATTACAAAATTTCACTACTATTTTAATTCTTGAAGTAAAATTGTGAGAATTTTATGAAATATTTGACACGGGGGGAAAAAAGTTTCCTGCAATTACGCATTATTTTAAAGTAAACTATAAGTTTTATGAAAGAGAACAAAAATTTCGATACTGATAAATATTTTAAATGAATCTCAGAAATGCATTGAATGCATTTTAATTTTAAAAAAATAATTATTTTTAATAAAATTGATTAAAAATGCTCATTTAGCAATTAATTGTGACATATAGTTTTCGGCATTTTACTTTTTTAATCACTGTTTCTAAATATCAATGAACTTTTTAAAAATCATTTTCTTTTAAATTCACCGATATTTATAAAATACAAGACTATAACTTATTAATATTTTTACATTAAAATTGATTAAAAATATTCATTTAGCAATTAATTGTGACATTCCGTTTGCTTAAATAATGGCAGCACTGAAAATTTACGTGGGAAAAATAAACAGAAATGAAAGCTTCTTGTTAGGAATTGTTGAAAAAGATAGAAATTACTTTGAATGATTAAAAATCAGAAAAAAACCTTTTTTAAGGCAAAAAAAAAAAAAAAAAAAAATGAAAAGTACATTAAAATAACAGAGGATCATGTTAAAATAAGTATTTATCAGTAAAATTAATTTACGTGGGAAAAATAAGCAGAAACGAACAAAATTAAATTCGCTAGATTCGAACCCAGACATAAGAAAGAATTAAGATACTTTGCGAAAGCGGCGCGTTAAACAACCACGCCACGCATATTAGTAGCAGAACTGAAAATAGGCAATAATAATGAATGGTCGGTTCAAATTGAATTTAATTTTTAATTGAGGGGATCCATAGGATATTCACATAACGATTGAAACATTTCGATTGAAGATTACATTTAAATGTATTGCAAAAAATTTATTGATTTTTGATATTTTAAAAAAAAAGCAATTAATAATAAAGAATATATAATACAAACATAGCTTTTTTTTTCCTAAGGAATTTATACCTATTTAACTGACTATTTCCAAAAAAAAAAATTTCGAAATGGGCAAATTCTTCGATTTTATTATGAAATTATATGTCAAAAAAAGAAATATACATTAGGCATTATTTTAAAGTAAACTATAAGTTTTATGAAAGAGAACAAAAATTTCGATACTGATAAATATTTTAAATGAATCTCAGAAATGCATTGAATGCATTTTATCATCTTAATCTGACATATATAGTTGATAAAATACATCTTTCACTCGCATTTTTTTTTTTACTCGCCAAAGTTACTGATTTCCCCCTGTTTAAGGCAGAATTTTTTTAGTGTAACCCTTGAGTTACAGCGGTCGAAGGCGAAACAGGTCTGAAATCTTTGGCGCAAAGCTAATTTTCGACGCCAATGTTTGGCTAAATGTAAAATCGCATATTTTGAATTATTTTAAAAATCATTACCTTCATTTTAAGGGCATAATTTTTACGTTAATGCTCTCAAACATCACCAACTATTTGTAAAAATTACGTACTTTGAAATAAAAAATGTACAAATTACTACTTTTTAATTTATTTCTCAGAAAAACATAAGTTTACGAAAATCACAATTTTTTTTTTAAAATCCGTAATTTTGAAGCAATTTTTTCAATCTTCGTATATGTTACGAATAATATTACTGTACACACGGAAAAAAGATTTTGTGAGATTATCTTCATAAATGACGAAGTTATTCAATGTGAAGTAAAAATTAAGACTACTTTTTAAAAATTCTTTAAAAAAAAAGTTTTGTGAATTTTATTTTTTAAATGAATGGATCTAAAAGAGAAAGGCTTGAAGTTAATTAGTGTAGAATATCGATTTAATAACACGAAAAGTAATTCATACCCAACGATTTAGAAATAATTTTCATAAAAACGCATCAGTTTTAACACTATTTTAAAAAATTCGAAAAAAATAGAAAATATCGTTATTTTACAAAAAAAATTACACCGTGTCGTGGCGAAATAAATGATCTTTCCGATTCTGTAATTATTTTTTGTCTAATTTCGACACCGAAAATCGGATGACAATTTTAATATGGTGGAAAACGTAAGATTACCGCTCGGCCGAAACGGAAGGGAAGTTCCGCCAAGTAAGCAACCGGCAGGAGTAAAATAATTCGGCGTTTTAAGGTTTTTAATTAATATCTTTTTAACTAATTACAATATCGGAATATAAATAGGCAATACGGCTTCCCCGGAAAATTCCCGATCTTTTGGTACCTTCCGCGACTTTCTGCGTGGTGCTGTTCGTGAGAAGATAGACGCACATAGATAGATAGATAGATAGATAGATAGATACATACATACATACGTTTGTTTACCTTCGAATTTTAAAAGTGTAAGATATTTGTAGGAAAAACATATGATGAAAAGAACTGAAATTATAAAATTATTAATATAAAATGACTAAATTAAAAATATTTATATGCACACATTTTACAACAAAAAAAAAATTATATTATTGTTTTACCTCCTGCTTTATATGTAACTCCTTCCTTTTTTTAATTAATATTTCTCTTTTTAAAATAGCTTTTTTATCAATTTGCGTGCATGTTGGTATTTGGTGTTTTTCCGTCTGATTCTAAATAATCTTTTACGGGATTCGAGCATCTGGATTCCAAGATCATGTTAACATTTCCCCAAAGGTATATGTAATGCTTTTTGGGTCTCTCTCACAGTACGTTGAGTCCCTTTGTTGAAATTCACAAATTGCTTCCATTACGGCATGTGTAACTTAGTCTTTATCATGTCAAATATCTCCTTTGGACACTTTGACCAAATCATGTTGTGCAAGCTTTCGTTAGCGTTTTGGGTTCCGCAATTAATGCACCTTTCCAAAAGTTCATTTGAAGCAAGCCGTTGATAAACAGAAAGGATATGTGGCAAAAAACTTTCATTAATTGGAGTCCCAACATGTTGTTTATGCAGACCTGGATTTTGTCCTTTTGCGGACTGGTAAAAGCACCATGAGTCTGCATCGATTGGACATTTCGAATGCTGAGGCTTTTGGTCTGTCGAAATGCTGTGATATAAAGTAGCATCTATTGCTTTTTTCATGGCAGGAAAATCGCCTTTGTTTTTTAGTATAGCTTTGTGGTAGTATAAAGATAATTTTTAATTGAAGGTATTGTTCAAAGAATGTAACTAAATAAAAATTTAAAAAAAACGATAAATGAGTCATTTTTGCGGTACCAAGTGCCCTTTCTTAAACAAATGCCTGAGTTCTTCCTTTATTGTTTTCAATGCTTCTACGTGTTAATAATGATCAGTTTGTTTCAAAAATCGTTCCAAAATTTCAAAATAAGTGCATTGAGGTTAGTGTTTCTTGTCCTTGTCTTACCAATTTCTATATTCTAAACTTTTAAAGTAAAATATTTACTGATATCTTTCATTTTTGTGTAATTCCATGATTTTCTACATTACATCAGTATTTTTTTTCTTTTTAAACACCTTCTTTAGCAACCGCTTTGTTAAAACGATCTGTACTGAATGGGGGTTCCTACAAGCGTTTGGACGGAAAAGATATACTGGCATTGTAGATATTGAACAATTCATTAAGTGCTAAAATTATATATACATTACATGGATTATAGTATATGCAAAATTCCGATCATATAGATTTTTTCCTTCGAAATGTATAATGGATGTTTGATTGTACAGAAGAAGTATGCACAAATATCTTGCTTGAGAAACCCGATTTCTATAACAAATGACTTAATATCCAGAATATACTTGTTTGAAGATGATTTACACAACGACAGAGTTGATATTCTAAATATAAAGAAACTATCTGTGTTTCTAGATAGCAGTTTGTGTGAAACCATTGTTTCTATATAAATGAATTCCAGGCTTAATATATAAATATATATACATGTGTGTGTGTGGTGTGTGTTTTAATCTAATAAACTTTTATATAGAAAATTCGAATGACGATAAAGTTCGACAATTCCTACGAGGGAAAAAAAAGATTATAAAATCGCAATTTTTAAACGTATGATTAGAATCATTTCTTTAAAAAAAAATGTGTGTTTTAACGTAACATTTTTGTTAATAAATAATAATTTTTATTCTACTTTTGTTTAGTTAGCATTTCTGTAGAAAAAAGAACTATTCATATCTGTAATCAATTCCGGTCTTGAAGTCAAATGTATTTAGACCAGCGATTGCCAATCTTTAGAACTTCCTGGACCACTAAATGTATAATTTTATATTTGGTGGACCAATAATTGATAAACTTCTATAAGGCAGACAATATTGTCGCTTATTTTCGTCTCTATTTAAATTTCCATATCTCTGAACAGGAACTTCACGAAAAGTAAGAACAAACCAAATGCGCAAAGCAAAGCAATATTAACAAACTAAAAGTGTTATGCTGTCAATTCACCATAATTGCAAACTTAATGTCACTACATACATTGGCAAATGTAGCTATAAAGGCACCAAATTTAGAATGTTGCTAAACTAAAAGATGTAACTAAAAAATTTTAAAAAGTGTAATCTATATTCCGTAATATATTTTGTTACGTTTTTGAAAAGGAATCTTCATCATAATGTAAATAATCTCCCAATTTTCTGTGAAACACCAAAAAGTTTTCACAGACCATCAGCGATCCATAGACCACCGGTTGGCTACCACTGATGGAGACCACAAAATATATTTAGCTTAATTACTTAGAAAATTATTTTAAAAGATGTCTTATCGACACACAAAAAGCAATAAAATCTTGTTTTCAGAACAATGAAAAGTGACGATAAATTGATGGCATTGAAATTAAGTCGTGTTATTTGTAAAAAATGTAGTTTTATAAGAAAATTAAAATTTGTTTTAAGGACTTCTAACAGTTTATTTATTTTGATTCTGAGTACATCATTCAATAAATTATTAAAGCTTTAAAAGTATAATTATTGGCCGCATTTTTTAAAAAAGTTCCTTGATCTAATAACTAAAGTCAAATAGTGACCGAGTTAATGGATTTAACAATGAAGAGCAATGAAAAAGTGTATTGTTTTAGAAGTCACGGTTAACGAAAATGTCGATTGTATAAATTAGTTTAAAATTTAAATTTATCTTCGTTTAGATTTAAATTTATTAGCATTTCTTTAGAAATAGATTTATATTAAAATCTGTAAAACTGCAAAAGTTTAAGTCATGTGAAGTTATATTCATTTAAGCTAATTAAATTTTGTTAATTTTTTTAGGTGTACGTGTTTTTGTAATATATACGAAATGTTACTTTAAAATTAAATTACGAGAAAGTTGTTGAAAAATAAATCAAATGTTATTTTTCGGAGATATTTTTTAAAGAATTCGAAACTAACAAACGTATACTCCTATTTAGTAAAGTCTCAATAAACTTTGTTCATTTTATTCAAATATTGAAGGAAAAGGAAAAGGTATTGATGACTCAATCTATAAATAGAAACATTATGTAAGAAATATTTATTTCCTTTTCACTACAGATTTTTAAACAAACGTTCAAATTAATACTTCAAACAAAAGACAGAAATCGAACTTTTATACAACTGTGTCTCCAAATTGATCGCATAAATTTTAAATATTTACACTGGATGCAAAATATTTGTATCAGGTACATTTCAAACATTTTAAATTGCTTACGTTTTAAATTTTAATATATAATGAATATATTTATAATTTTCTTCATGTTTATAAATCTACAAGAAGTATTAAAAATGATTCATTTTCATTATAAGTAAATATTGAAAATGATTGCGAAAGTTTTGTTTGAATGTAAGTTTTGAAATTATATTATGGAGTAAAACCAAAGTACGCATACCTCATTTAATTTTAAAGATATTATTTCATAAAAAGATTTTTAAAAAATAATGAATCCATACTACTAATAAACGTTATTATAAGTAATATAAATTTTAAAGGATTTTTCAGAAATTATTTTTTACTAATTTTCCGGAAATAAAAAGAAAACAGTTTTTTTATAAAACTACAGAAAATAAAAAAAAAACACGAAAATAACTTTTATTTAATTCTGTAATGAAAAACAAATTACAATTATGTATCATAATTATAATTTTATATAATATAATGTTAGTTTAATTATAGTTTTTATGTAAATAGGATTTCAAGCAGAAACATTTTCGGATATATATTGTTTGCAAAAGTAGAAAAATTAATTACGTTTAAGAATCAAGCGCTCTAGTTGAAGACGGAAGAAATTTAAATCAAAGAAAACGAAACAACGTTATTCTACACAATGAACAAAACAGTTACAGCATTTTAAGGTTTCCCTTTCTGATTCTAAAATTGCAAAGACATGCTGCGTACAGACATTCAAAAATTATTCTACAAATTTTGCCGAAGCTCTGGGTCTTCCCATTAGTTGAAAAAGATTTTGTTGATAACATGGTTCTTTTTTTTATTATTATTATTTTGGGAATTACGACTTCATATCACAATAGTTATTCTCGTGATAAATCCAAAGCTAAGTCTTCGCTGTTTCTCACAAGAAGTTTCTCAATTTAATTATTTGGTAATCTTTGTGCGGCAGAAGATCAAAGATTGAGCCCGTCTTACGAAGACTGCATTATGTCCGGTAATCCATTAACAATATGGATATAAAGTTGAAAATTTTATATCAAAACTTTTATTGATACGGATCAAAACATTTTGGCATTTTATAATTTATCTTACTTTTTCTTCAATTGTAAGTCTCCTTCCCAGTACAATGCGTTCGCGTTTCACTCATTTCATAAAAAAACTCATCCAGGAAATTTATTAATGAAATGATGTGCCTGAACATTTCGTACCTTTCAAGCAAATTGATATACTCAGACACAAGGCAATAACTGACGATATATCGGATCAAGTGTATAAAATAGCTTTTCTGCTACGTCAATCTTTTTGATCGTAATAAAATTTGTTACGTGTTGTAGAATGTTTGGATGGAATCTTGTGCATGCTTCGAACGCAAAGGAAATAACCAAAACAATATTCTTCAGCATTTCGTCCTTTACTTGTTTGATTGGAATTGTTTGCGCGACCGGAGAATTGCCAATTGAGCAACAAAAGTTGTAGAAAGAATTCAAAAAATCACATTTTAGAATTATATTTGTTCGTCCTTCAAAGGATTCATGAGACAATTGCTTCTGAGTCCTGACTTTGTTTTCTCTGTATGTGATATTCTTTTTTTAAAAAAATGAGTTAAAGTTTAGCTATATATGGGACATTACTTACTTATACAGTTATAGTTGTTAATATTTAAAAAAGACGAAAGAAAGTTTCTAAAAGAATTTTCGTTTTTAATTAAGAATGTATACTGATATTTAAAAATTCTTTCTTGTATTTTATATGTTTGCAATGCTTTTTTTTTCAAACACAGACAAATTTTAAACCTTCTCTGAATAATTCATATGTGTTAATTGTTAATTAAGATAAATGTTTTTTTTTTTTGCTAAGTAAAATTTTTATAAGTTATTATTAGATTGTATACAGACTTTACACTGTTTGCATTTATTCAAATACGTATAAAATATCAAAATGTATGAAGGAGATATTCTAATATGTCTTCAATATACTATATTGCATTAAAAGAAGGAAATTTAAAATGCAAGTTTGAATCCTTCAGCTTTTCTAAACGATAAGCTTATTTTCTTTTGGCTTATCAATTAAGAAAGCCTCTACAAAAATGTTTAACGAATAAAACTTAAGCTAATAGTATGATTTGAGAGTGTTTTATTTTCTAAATTCATTAATCATCCTGGTTGTTTGAATTGTGATGCAAATTAAACGTCTGTTGCCAATATAATATGGTATATTTTTTGTAAGATTTTACTTATAATACTAAATATAAGCAGGGGAAGAGAGGGTCTTTAATTTCCTCGCCTAAGCCTTTATCTACTGGCGCTACTTATAAGTACCACTCACTTCAAAATTAGATTGGATAGTCCTTTTTACGAATATTCTGATGGTACTTAGCAGGAAACTCTTTTAATTCCACTCTTCAAGGATATAGGGCAGCATTGGTTCTATGATGAGTATTTTAGTGGGAAAGGCGAATAGTTTTATAACTAAGATGCGTTTTCAGCTGCCATTTTGATCGGATTGCTAAGATTGTCATTTTTATTCCGCTAAAGTAGTTTAAGTCAAAAGGTAAATGTCTTATTCTTTTATATGTTAGTTAAACCATAGAAAATTAAGTTGAGTATTTTATTTATGTATATCCCTTAATTTCCAATGTAGGGACTCAAAAAAATATTGCAGGAAAAAAATTGCAATAAATAATAATATGATAGACAAGGGGCTAACATGAATCAAAAATTAGTTTCATATACTTTTGCTTAATCTCCTTAGTGCCAACTGGGTGGCGTAGTTGGTTTGTCACTGGCCTTCTGCACCCAAGGTTGCGGGTTCGACCCAGGCCCAAGTCGGTGGATTTTCATGTTGCAGAAAACCGACAGCGGTCATGTCGTATGATTATGCGGCATGTAAAAAATCCCGTTTGGCTTGGGTGCTCTCGGTAAAATTAAATTCCTAAGCTCAATTTCACATCGTCAGAGCTCAGGTGCCTCCATCTGGGGAAAAAACTGGGCGTCAAAATTACTTGCGGCAATTGGTGCTGCCCTAAAAAGTGATACCAGCTCCTGGGGAGTGAACTAGGTCTGCAAAGGTAAGAAATACTAATATGCAGCCCCATTAGGAAAAAAAGCTAAATCTGTTAGCAGATATTCATTGTTTACAGCACATTGTTGTCGAAACTGTGCATGACTGCCGTAATGGTAATATTTTCATGCCTTTTGTGGATGTCATCGTCTTATAACATTCTTTGCGTTTCATTTAACTTTAGTATGTTTGAAATCATCTGGAATGTTGAACACATCGCGTTTAATTCAAATTTCTCAAACTATGAAAAGAAGATAAAATTCCCACTGCACGTGTCTCAAAGGGTAAATAGATAAATTTTCTGTTGTCTTAGAGAAACCTTTTTATTGCTCTTTAATGTGAAAGGAAGTAAAACTCACGATACTAACTCAAGAGTATAAGAACTTTGAACAGTTAATATAGTTTATTGAATATTTAAATGATAGTGAAGTAAAAAGAGATTTTAAACAATACTTTTTAGCTTAGATTAGATGAAAAACCTTTTTCTAAAGGTTTTAGTTAATATGAAAAATATCAGTTTGAGATTATAATCTTGAAAAGTGTTTACCCAATCTGTAATGAAAAACTTCACTTTAAAATTTTCAATCATTAAGAATATTTAGGAAAAGATATAAAGCTCAAATATGCCTTTCAGAAACACTTACATTAAATGGAAATTTCTGAAAAAATATGAGCACATTTTGTGGAAACTAAAGTAATTTGTTAAACTTAAAAGACTTAACAAAAACGCATTAAATATAATAATATTTAGGAAACAGGAGATGTGTTTATTGTAGTATTTATTTCACAAAAAATGTCATGGGGATTTCAAAAGTCAGATTTTGAATGTATATTTATGAAACATTTGCTGAGAATATAAACAATTAAATTCTAATGTAAAATCAGCATTTTACAGCAATATTGTTTTCAGTTTAAGATGCATTTTCTAAACTGAGTTTTAAATTCTATCAGATATCTTAAATAAGTTATATATTTTCAAGACAAATAAGTCAAATATTATCTTGTAATGCTTAAAACCAAACCGTGCAATTTTAAATCTAACAGTTGACACAATATGATATTTAGTCGTTCATCTTTCCTAATCAACTCCTCAATGAAATACATAATTGACTATTATTTGAAGACTTCCCATTTTAAATTGTAATTCATTGAGTTCTTTCAATGAGAATATCTCTACCTCGATTATCATTTTCTGATATAATTCCGTCAGAGGTATAAATAAGCACTCCATAAAAAATTTGTCCTTCTTTATTTAATCTTCTTTGAAAAATTCTACAGTGCTTCAGCATCTATTATTTCATTGTAGAGTTCATTAGTTTTTTTTAATGGAAAAGTAATCTTATATAAATTATAAAACAATTTGTTTTCAACGCGAGTTTTATATGTTGCAAAAGCTTTTTTTCAGTGATTTTTATTGTGAAATTTTATGAAAGATTAGTTATTTCTTATCCTATTTGCGTTCAAAAAATTTATGATATGAAATTTTTAAATCTAATTTATAAATGTTTCTTCATTAAAGTTCTCGAAAACTCTGAAACATGTGAGAGAAGTCTTTCTTTATTTCATTTTCAGTATTATTTATTAATGTATTCAATTAAATTCAAATAGGTTTTGATTTTGAATTAAACTGGATGAGAAACTTATCAGATACAATATTAAATGAAATATAAAATCTAAGCATTTAGTAAAAGATTACTTCGGTATTAAATATTTGATTAAAAAGCATTGGTTTTATATGTGTATAAATCGATTATTGAGAGCCAAATTTGTTTCTGCTAGACTAGAAGTAATTAAAGGCACTTGATATTTTATTTTATAGAAATATGATTAATCACCTTTTTAATAAACGATTAATAGAATTCAGAACATATGAAGAGATAATTAAAGTGTGAAATTTATTGAGTTTTACATGGAGATGGTAATTTACAATGGATGATACACTAAATGCTAAATTTCAAGTAGTCCGAATGTCGCACGCCCATAACTTAGAAACGAAATTCGAATAAAAATTGTGTAAATAGTTTTTGGAAATAATTTTTAGAGGTCTATATTTCATTGAAATTAGGGTTACACTAGATTTTATTCAGTGTATAAAAAAGTGATGTTTAATCCCTTGCTCTTTCCTTAATTTCAATTATAACTACTTTTTGAAAAGCTTTCACTACTTAAACAGTTTTTTTAAGCAATATTTTTTCAACCCTTGAAGTGCTTAATGATCTTCATTCCTACCATTACATTCTTAAAAAAGAGAGAAGGATTATACACAGCTTAATATAAAATAATACAAAATTAATGTACTTTTACTTTATTTTCTACGAGAAAAAAATATTACATGTAATTTTATGATGTATATATATATAGTTGTTAAAATGACATTCCATTCAACGGTAGACTCTATCTTTAGTTTAATTTTTTTCTGCATTCGATTCTTTGAATTTTAAGCATATTTTGGCATATTTAAAATAGCATTCATAAAAATTCAGCAAAATATTTTTTCAAGCATATGTAATATGATATTCTTAAGTTCAAATTTATCATTAAAAACAATTCGTGAGATTCAATTTTTTCTTCGGAAAACAGATTTAGAAATATATTTCTTTTTTTATCCAAATATAAGCGTATTTTGATGAATTTTTAATTTTTATCGTTTTCTGAGGAAGTAATTGATAATTACATTATTTTGTGTAAAGGAAATTTTTTTTCGAAATGATTTGTTATTCTGCTAGCCATTTTTATAGAAAAAATCAGAAAGTTGGAATCAAAATAACTATGAATACTTAAAATCAATTATTTTATTAAATATAAACAATAGTATTTAATAAATCAAATGTAGTTATGTATCCTTTTGATAGCTGAACAACGAAGTTCACAGAGTATAAAGTTCATCAAAACATTTCTCTTTGAAAAACTAAACATGAGATTTTTCCACTTTTATTTATTGATCAAATATTTTGGAGGAAAAAAAAATTTCTAAAAATTACGTCGATGTTTTTTTTTCTTTCATGAAATATGTGTGTTAAAAGGCCTAAGACATACACTCAAGAGCCAAAATATTATGACCACCTGTCAATAACGAGTTGGCTCACCTTTGGCGCGCAACACAGCTTCAACCCGCCTTGGCATGGATGCCACATGTCCTTGGTAGATGGCCGGAGACAGATTGTTCCAGATGTTTAAGCAACGGTCACGCAAATCTGAGATATTGTGAATTGGTGGTCTTTGAACTCTAAGCTGCCGTCCAAGGACATCCCAAATGTGTTCTATAGGATTGAGATCCGGTGAGTTAGGCGGCCACGACATTAACTGGAATTCAGCATCATGTTCTTGGAACCACTCCAACACAATTTTAACCTTGTGACACGGGGCGTTGTCCTGTTGGAACATTCCATTTCCAGCTGGAAAAACAGAGGCCATGTAAGGGTGCAACTAGTCCGCAATGATATTCAGATACCCTGTAGCATTCATGGTCTGCTCTACCACAACTATGGGTCACGGGTGCCAGAGCCTAATACCGAGCATAATCCCCCAAAGCATAATACCGCCACCACCGGCCTGTGTATGACCTACTGTACATTGAGGGAGCAACTGTTCATCTGGAAGACGGCGTATCCTGACACGGCCATCTGCGTGATGAATGACAAACCGTGATTTATCTGACCAGACAACTCTCTCCCACTGATCCATGGACCAGTCGCGAAGTTTACGGGGCCAGCGTAGGCGCAGTTGGCGATGACGCTTGGTCAGCAAAGGCACACGAATGGGACGTTTGCTGCGTAGCCCCATATCCAACAGTGTCCGTTGAACAGTGAGCTCCGATACTATTCTTCTTGGCCCTGTATTGTATTGGGCTGTCAACTGAGTCACTCTCTGACTCGGGTTTTGCTTCAACATGCGAGACAGTCTCCGACGACTTTTTTCTTTGATAGCGTGTGGATGTCCAACATCATGTCGTCTACTGCTGGTTTCACCGTCATTCATCCACTTTGCATAAGTAGTAACAACTGTAGATCGCGAACAACCCACGAGTCGTGCAGTTTCGGAAATACTTGCTCCATATATAAATAGAAAGATTAGGATTTACCTTTTATAATTATGTTTATTTATAATTTAATGGATTTGGCGCATGGAAAGTTCTGGTGTAAAAGTGATGAGTATCACGATTGGAAAAACGCATTAAGCATCATAGATGCTTTTAATAAAATAATAGAACATATAAATTTTTGAGAGTGAAAATAGAAGTTACTAGAGTGAAGTAGAAATTTATGCAGAATTTGAAAGGTTTAAAACGTGTTTTCCAAACTCATTCATCGTCCTTGTATTTGACTTTTTTTATATATAAGGCTGATTTATAACCTATTACTAATAACATATAGTGTACTATTACTATAACATTGTCCACTAAGGCTGTTTTATTCTTCAGTGCCAACTGCATACTCTTTTGTTATGTTTTTTTAAAAAAGGTACATTGTTTAGAATAATTCAAGTAGCCATTATTTGTTATCCGAACAATACATGATTATCTTAACAATAGCCCTTAGTTGATTCTGTTGTTTTAATATTATTCTTTACATTTCATTTAACCCCAGTGTTGTGTTTGAAGTCGCCTTGATTGTTTGTTGCTCATGATCGCTTGTACTACAAACACCTTTTTTTAACTATAAAAAAATGAAAATGTTTCCGTCGCAAAAAATTCAAACTACAAGACAAACAAGGTCAAGTAATTTTTCTCTTGCCTCCTAATCTGACTTATTACTATTATGCATTAGACAAAATACACTAGTACTGAACTAAAACTAAAATCTTTAAATAGGTAAAAACTTACTAGGTATTTAAATTATACCTAGGTAAAACGTGAAAAAAAAACACTTGTTAATTTATTAAGGATAGAAATAATTTTTCAATGTGTTCTACATAATTAAAAATACTTTTAGTTCATCAAACTATGCATTAAATATTAAACAATCTTGAAGAAGTTTGAATGAAATCTTTGATGAAAAAATTCATATTTAATGCTTTAAATTATAAGGAAGAGTTACTCGAAAGGAGGGGATAGGCTAAATTCGCATTTTCAATCATAAAAACTATATTTTTATAATAATTAAAATTAGTTAATGTTTAGAAATAAATTTCTTAACTTGGCAAAACTCATGCTATGTATTATAAACATGAGAATAAAGAGAATGGTATTACAATCTACGTTTATATCATTACTGAAAATAAATATTTTTAAAACTTTGAGTATATATAGATTAAAAACATTTGATTGTTTAATGTTTCCTCTATTTGATAGTGCTCTTCAAAAATGTTTTATGTGCCCTTTATGCAAGTAGTTTTACAATTTATAACATTTTTCTTGGACACACATGTAGCTTCGGATGAAATATATTATTCTTTTAGCTTGAGGATTATCAATAAAATCTTGTTGCGCTGCTTTGATTTTATTTGAGATTTGAAAGTGAAATAACTAAATTTTTCAGAAATTGCTTTTTATTCCTGAACATTTATTGTGTTATTTTGGTCAATAACAAAAAATCATATGCTTGAATTTAGGCCAACAATATTTAAAAGAGAAAGAAACTATCATAGCCACTGGCATGATATTCTGGCCATAGCACGTGATTACCCATTTCATCTACATCAACTGGTTCTTCCATTCTAATGAAGGAAGTAGGTTTTCGGTTGAAAGTAGGTTGATAGATTTTTCTATGTTTCCTATATTAGAAAGTATCATAACTCCATTTTAAAACCCGAAGCGAGTTGTATGCTTCCTCTACACTTACGTGATAAAAATTAATGAAATATGACAGGCATATTTTTAAACATTTTTTTAAACAGTGGATAATTTTATCAAATTTTTAATATCAAAACTTTATTAATTTTATAACGCTATTTCACCATATCACAGCTTGTATACCAATTGCCTGTGATAACATTTTTCTAGAACAGAATAAAGGTGATTACATGTTTCTTTATATCTCACAAGAATAATTTTTTATTTCCTGGAGACCTCTCCTTCCGTACACCTTTATATTGAGGATATAGAATCATCCAAAATCGACCAAATTAAATACCTTTTTGTATTACCTTGCAATTTGTACATTTTTATATATTGTTGTTTGTAAAAAAGGCAACACCAAGAAGGAATCATCAGAATTAAATGAAATTTAATCCACAAACAACTTGTATTAGTACAAATAAATGACGAAATTTTCAAAGCAAGAAAAAAAAACAATATTAAGTGTCCGAAATCAGTTTTTGGTGTAGCTGCCATGCGCTGCAATAAATGCTACTATACGATGTGACATGGAGTCAGACAGAATTTGAATGTCTTCTTGCGGAAGAGAATTCCCTATTGCTTGTATCCACAGCAAAAGGTTCTCTTTTGAAGCTGCACGACGCTGATCAGGAGCGGGACGCCGACAAACCAAATCCTACACGTGCTCAATAGATGACATATCCGGCTAAAAGGCAGGCCAAGGAAGAAGTTGCAGAATTTTTGGGCTGAACAGAAATCTCGAACAGTCTTTGCAACATGTGGGCGTGCATTCTCCTGCTGAAAGATAGCTCCAGGGATGCCTTGAAGGAAGGGAACGACTTCGAGCTGCAGCACTCTACGGACGCACTTGTTGCTATTGAGATTAACCTCAATTCGTATCAAACTGGATCTCCCATGCTACGAAATCGCACCCCAAACCATAACTCCAGGTGTTAGTCCACTATGTCGTTCAATCACGCACTCTGGAAGGCAGCGTTCACCGGCATAGTGTCTAACACGAATGCGGCCAGCATGGTCCCACAAATTGAAGCTTGATTCATCTGAAAAGACAACTTGGTGTCAATCAGTTTGCCAGGCTCTGTGCTCATGAGCCCATTGCAGACGCCAACGTCGATGCTTTGCCGTGAAGGAGGTCCTGTATAAAGGCACCCTTGCATGCAATCCACGGTGCAGCAGACGTCGACGAATTGACGAAGCTAACATTAGTACACCTGTAGCAGTAGACCAACGTGCTGCCATCTGCCTGGTCATTCACCGCCATGCAGAGCAGATGTCGATCGTCACGCACTGACGTCACCTTCCGTCGCCCACTGCCAGTTTCACGAGTTGTTCGGTGCTCGTTGGTTCACTGCTTCCAAACTTCCATCACTGTGGAACTGTTCCGCTGCACACGAGCTCCTATTGCGTGATAGGAAAATCCTCCTTCTCGAAGGCCGATAATCCTCCCCCGTTCAAACTTCCTAAGTTGTCGGAATTTCTCCTTATTTCGTCATGGGGGCATTCTTAGTTCCCATTAAGCGTTCGTCACCAACAAATAATCATTAACTATTTTCAACGTCCCATTGCAGCCCTCTATTTATACTCCCCCTACTTTCAGCATCAGTTCAGAGGGCACTGCTCACGCCAAGCATGCGCGATGGCTCTGAAACTTTACTAACATCTTATAATTGATATTTGCTGCAAAGTTCATTTAATTCTGATGATTTCTTCACGGTGTTTCATTTTTTCAAACAGCAGTGTATATTACCAAAATGAACGTAGTTCTCGAACTACTCTAATTTCTTAACGAGTGTCCTGTTTTTCTCATGAATGATATAATTCCAACAATTTTAGAACCAAATTTTCAAGATAAATGCCTTATTGGAACTAATTTTTAAACTTGCATCTCTTGCCTGAATTGCGAGATTATAGTCTTAAAATCGAAGTATAAAAATTAAAACGATAAACCATAGTTATCTGCCTTACGAAAAATATCCTATCTTGTGCCATCAGTTTTCCATACAGCTCTCAAAATTACGTAAAAGATAAGAAACCGGTTAATAGTCTTGAAAAGCACGAAACTCTTCTTTTAGTAAGGACTTTGCATCTCTCTCTCTCGACATAAGAACTAAAGCTCTCGAAACCCATTTAATTCATTAAATCGCCAAATATTAGGCTCCATGCAACGATTAGTAACGTCCAAAGTGGGGACATGCATGTATTTCTGTGCCATTTTTTATAAGATTTTGGGATGCACTGTCTTTTTTGTCACTTTTTTACTTCGTCGTTCCCTAAGAAATCTAATTTACTCACATTTTAAAAAATTATTAATTTCTGGAAGGAAGAAAAACAAAATACATTCTGAGATAATAACATTTTAAGTACACAAATGTATCAGTACTCGAAAAGGGACTTGGTAAATATTTTAATAATACTAAGTTAAGAACAAGTTTAATAGTTATTAATGAACTCATGGGCTTATCATATATAAAACTATATACAAAATTTATCTTGATAATTTGTACTGTTTATAATTAGAGTCGTACTGCAGCTTTAGCGTCAAAGTATATTAGTATTGAATTGAATACATTGGAATAGTATGGAAGGGGAGCGCGATGAAAATTATATTTGAAAATTGGGTTGCAAATTTTCAAAGTTTGAGAAGTACTGTCTTAAAAGATTTCCTTATACGAATCTCCTATTTCTATTTCAAAGGTCTCTTCATCAAACAAAACACCTGCTTGACAACTTTTGAAAATTCTTTATTTTTTCATCATAGGACTAAGTGGAAAATTTAGGTTAGAACGATATGAAAACGCCATGGTATATATATATATAATTGAGAAATTATAATATGAGAGTGCGTAAGTATTGTCAGAACTTCCCAAATAGCTCTGTCAAACATAAAAATATTTTGAATTACCTATTTAATGGGGTGCGTGTAGAATTTATCCTTAGAAAGGGGTTCTAAAATATGTAATCATTTATTCTAATAAGGACAAACAAAAAATACATTTTTCCAAATGTTTTGAGTCGAAACACCTTATGCATGTCTTATTCGGTTAATTAAAAGCAAATAAATTTTCAGTAGAAACTACACATAAACCCACTTTAAATTCAGTTAGGTTAAAACAAACCCCCAATCAGTTTCAACCTTAATCACTGGAGACCCAAACTGTGTATCGAAATCCCATTCTTCTTTTAAGTTTTACATGTCGCGCAGAAAAGGTTCATCAAGTTTGAGAAACTCCATTGTGAGTGCATGAAACACAAGAACAATCACTAATCTTCTAAAAAAGAAATCTGCCCAAATAATATCGCAATATTGGTGATAAAAGTTTTGTTAACCGAAAAAATTGCAAATTTGGCCATATCACATCATTTGGCGATTAGTTTTATTTTCCAAAAGATTGCAGTTTGGCAATATATCTCGTCTTTTGGCGATAAAATCTTTGTCTCGTAGAAACCTATATTAAAGTATGATGTTCAGTTGTATGATTTTTATAATTATTTGAAGCTTTCTTACTTTTAATACCTTGACTGTGTAAGCCAATTTTCTCTATTTAAAACAACAATAATTGGATTTGATTAGATATTTCTTTCAAACATTACTGGTTGAAAAGGAAGGAGAAAATGTGTTTTTGAATCTGTGTGTGTGTGACTCTAACTTATATAGTGTTAAAGTTTCCATAAGTTACATTACTTATACGAAATGCAGTGAGTAAAATAAAACATGTATGTTATTAAATGAGATAAATTATCGTCTTGAAATGAAAAATAGCAGTCAGAACCCGTCCATTGGTGTCGGCCGACCGCGTGCAAAGACCTAATGTGCCACCCCTCAAGATAATTTTTCATATATATATATATATATATATATATATATTGACTAATTCTTAACGTTGACGTTATAAATTCACTAACCTGCAAAAGATTAAAAAGTAAAACAGTAATAAAAATGCAAATATAGACACAAAAAAAAACTTTTTTCCTTTATTTTGTGTTTCTAAATTGTAAGGCTATTATTAAATTGAAAGTTTTTAATTTTCCCAAATGCATATTGAATTTAAACACTCCTATATCTTACGTAATATTAACATTATTAGATATTTTCGTAAAATAGCTTTTACGAAAATTATTTTTTACACACCTTTGTTAAACATCGATCCATTATGCCACTAATAAGTGAAAAAACCCCTTTTTTATTGCAGTGTTGCTACCAGTGTCACGAACTTTGCTATCAAATGAAGGATGTTTTTAAAAAGTAGACATTAATGGACAGTGGACTTTTGGACCATGCACTTAGGAAATTGGAACTTATTATAATTTTTCAACAACTATTTAAATTTCACCATATTTATTCGACCTATTATAAGTTTTATTTTGAGAAATTCTTAAAGTTTTTGCTTGATCGATAGAACTATATGAGGCATGTGGCCATCCCCTGTTTTGGCTGCCCGCGTGCGGTGCACACTTTGCACACCTGCTAGGATCGACCCCGAAAGCAGCGAAGCCTTAACTTGCGGAAAGAGCGTAATTAAATACACTCAGGAACATTGAAAATAGCGACCCAAGAAGAAAGCATCGGATTGAAATGAAATTTAATACACATAATGACACAGATGAGAGATTCACTTGATCTCAAAAACAAGACAATTAAACGAATACAGGGTGTGCAACGACACAAATACTGGGGAACTTCAATAGCGCGTTGGACCACCTCCAGCTGCGATACATGCCGCCGCACGGTCCGGCATTGAGTTGATTAGACACCTTATGTTGTCCTGAGGCAGATGGACCCACAAATCTTAAACAGCCAACTCTAAATCATGTACAGAGTGACACGATAGCATCTGCCGTTTTAGCTGATCCTACACGTGCTCTACAGGGGACAAATCGGGGGAGCGGGACGGCCATGGAAGAGTCTGAAAATGACGTAGGAAGTCTTGAGCAACTCTTGCTGTATGCGGACGAGCATTAATTTGCTGGAAAATTGCCCCTGGGAGACCATTTAGGAAAGGTCCTACATGGGGTCGAAGAATATCATCAACGTAACGTTGGCCCGTTAAGGTTCCACGCATCATAATTAAAGTGGACCGGCTATCATAGGCTATGACCCCCCAGACCATTACACCAGTTGTGCGGGCAGTGTGACGTAGAACAGTGTGGGGGGAATTGTACCGCTCACCAGGACGCCTCCACGCCCGTACACGGTTATCATCTGTCCCCAAAACAAACCGGGATTCATCACTAAACACAACCTTTTGTCAATCTGTGACATTCCACATTCATCTGGCTTGGCACCACTGTAAACGCCAACAACACGGTGCGTCGGCCAGCCTGCAGTTTTCATCCCGATGATCAGGCCTCTCTCAAACTTGCTTAACTGTGAGAAATGTCTTTTAGCACGTTTACCTGGCATGTTTCGCTTACCAAAGTCTTCCTACAATCGGCGGGTAATCGTCACGTTTATGAATCTTCGAATTTGCGCTGGCTTATATAGCACCCTCTTCCTGATTGTAGCGCCACCTCGGCGTGTATGAGCATGCGTATTGGCACAAAACTTGCATCATTTGCATATCACATTACGCTGTACTTATTTGCAAAGTTTCGCGATTTTACTTGGCTTCCTCCTTGGGTCGCTCATTTCAATGTTCCTGTGTGTATGTTACACCGAAAATTGACAAGAATATGAAATATTTATAAAGTACGATTTTGTTTTAAGTTTTCAGTCATTCTATCCAGAGCTATCAAAGTAAAGGAATTTTCAGCATAATTTATACATATATCTAGTTTGAATTTAGTTAGGTTAAAGCAAATGTCTTCTACCAGAGAACCTTAATCCAATGACATTGAGACTATATTCTAAACTCCCATTCCCCTTTTTTATACTTCAGAAATGACGCTGAAAATCGCCACCGAATTTGAGAAACTACATCGTGAGTGTTTGAAACAGAGAACAGTCACTAATCTTCTGTAAATGAAATATTACTAACCCACGATCACTTGCGCGGGGTGTTATCTAAACCCCAGCTATAATATAAAGTTAATGTATTTTAAAATGAAAATTTTTAGGTTAGTTTAAATTAATGTTAGTCTCATTTTTATGCAATAAATTTAATAATTTTATTTGTATAATACAAAAAACAACTTGTACTTTATAAAAATGTATCATAATTGACTAATTTTGATTTTCATATTTAACTACACGTGTTAAAAGTTTGGGGTGTTTTCTACACCCCGCGAGTCACGACGGTAGCAAAAAAAGGCAGGAGTGACCGCGGGCTAATTAGATAACTTCTTGGTGAAATATCGCCAAATTAGCACTGTCGCGCTATTTAACGATAAGAGTTTTGTTTCCGAAGGCATTCCCAATTTACAATATCACGCTATTTCGCATTAAAAGTTTCGTCTCCGAAACATTGCCAATTTGGCAATATTTACACCATTTAGCTGTAAAAGCTTTATTTCTAAAAACATTGACATTCTGACAATATCACGTCATTTGAAAATACAAATTTTCTTGCAGAAAATATTGCTAATTTGACATTATTATGCCAGAGTCAACTAATTTTTCATTGAAACTCATATTAAAACAGGGTATTCAATTGAGCAGATGATTCAGTCCTTATTTGAAGCTTTTTACTTTCAAAACATTAATGTGTTATTGTAATGTGTAATGTGTCTGTTTTATATATTTAAAGTAATTGTTGAATTCGATAACATATTTCTTTCCAGCATTATTTATATTATCCTGTTTCGCTTTTACTTTAAAAGTCAAATCTGTTAGTAATTGGAATATCCTAATTCCTTTTGTAAAACTCCGCTTTTTTTAAAACATTATCAGATACATTCATTAAATTTTATAGCCTTCTTGTTTAGCCTTTTTTTTTAGTCAAGCCTTTTTTTTTTTTTTTTTTTTTTTGTCTTTTTGAATTCCTCTAGTATTTTGCAAAAAATGTACAATTCATAGTACTATATTTTAATAATTATTTTTAAAAAATTATTAACTTACTGACATTTACTATCAATGCATTTTCTGTGTGGCTTTTCTCAATGTCCTAAAAGTTTTCTTAACTGGAAATCGCGAAATTATATCAAAATAGAGACAAATTTAAAACAATTATTTGTATAGCAGTTGTTAAATCTGTTATATCATTTCTTTTAAAATTATTGTACCTTTCTAATGAATGTTTAAAATGTTTTACCCTTTCTTGTAGGGAAAGCTGAACTCATTTGCTTATACCTTCGGGAAAGCGACGTGTTTAGAGAAACAAGGAGATACTTCGCGTATCCTTTAAATAATAAAATTTTTCATTATTTATTACTTTAAAAATATTTATATAAAAAATTTTTCTTAAAACATTCTTTTCAAGAAAAATTAAGGGTGCTTAGATTAGAGTAATAAGTTTGAAAAATATTTCTGTGATTAGGCAATTCCCAAAAAAATTCTAAATTATGTCCAGGGTTTCATTATTTATATTGCATATTCCACCATATTTTTGGAACTTATAATCATGCAACAATTTAAGATTTTGGATAAGATTTCTGTGTTCAGAGGCATCACCTTTAATTTAGAAAACGGAGGTTCTTTTGGGGATACCTCGTTCCACAAATTAATATCCCCTGCTATTTTTTTAATATGCAGTATAATGCAAGTAAAGCATTAAATGCAATTAATATGCAAGTAAAGCATTGAATGCATCATTCATAGTGTGACTACGTCACACTATGAATGATGTATTTAATGGAGGGAGGAAAAGGAGAATGACTCATACTACAGCTGGAGAGCTCGTGGCTTTGGCGTCATTGTGCTTTGTCGGACATCTAGACTGTCGGTGCCGGTGTAACTGGTAACACTATGAGCTGGGCATCACTGTATTATTTTTCGTCCATAGGTAGTGATTGTCAGTCTTAAAAGGCTGGAGCCTCGGCAGACGGTGGCGGATAACATCAAAAGAGGAAAAGGTGGCTAGGTGGTTCGTGATCGAGATATCAGCCCAGCCCTTGTCACCTGAAACTTTTGAGAGGGACCCGAGCCATTGTTATCCCTGCACCAATGGTGGGCTAGTGATACCGAGGTACTGGGTGCAAAACTTTGTCAATGGGGGTTGATGAAGGGAGTGGATTTGACCCGCCCTGGAGTTTAAAATGGTCGACCCGGCTAAAGAGGGGATCGACTCCTGAAACAATATTCGGCGGACTAATAAGGAAGCACAAGGCGAGTGCCCGCGGTAGAGAGATCGACTTCGGAGACGGAATCCTGTGGTCTAAGAAGAAAGCGCGAGGCGAGGAACTCTCGCGGTAGAGAAATTCGGCTATTTACTTTTCATTTCTCCGTATCCCGAAGACCTGATGCCCGGAGAAGACGCGAAGACTGGATACCGATGCAACTGAATGAAAAAATAAGACTAGCACCTGAAAATGACTGTTTCTCTTCCCAGTGATCTTCTGAATGTTGTAAATCAAATAAACAGTTATTTAGATCACAATCAAAAGTATTTTTAATGTTAGCTTGGCGTCAACACACGCTACTGAGTCTCACGACGCCACAATAGTTTTAAGTTATATTTCATCAGTAAAAAATATTTCAGTTTTTCAAAAAGGTGTACACATACCTTGATCAGTTTCAACTTCCTTCAATAGAGATCACAGATGCCTGTTTCTATTTTTATATTCTGCTCCTTTTACATTTATAACCCATAATAAGTCGTACAACACAGCAGTCAAAACCACTAAGTTGTTCATAGGGGAATTTTGGCATATTCATAGCAAATATATTGGAACAAAAGTGGTCACTTGCCGGAATCAGGGTCAGAACAAGTACCTTAAGAATGTAAAAAAAATACGTCTGCCACTCCCAAAAAAGAGGGAGTTATGGGACAAATTCATTTTAGTTTCCATTAAGACTGTCATATAGGAGGTCATTGGTAAGAAATAAACAGTTTTCCCAGTAAAAACGATTTCGTGAGCCTATGGTTACTGTGCCTCACGCGACCGCTCCCGGATTAAAAGTGTACTCAAAATAAAAAAATATGGATGTCAGTTCTAAAAAAGAATTGAGTAAAATGTTTTTCATTATGCTTTACATGTATCTGAATACTCATAAAACTAAATCTTGGCTAAATGATTCTTCAAAGTGTTCTCTGCGCTTTTCCAAATATCATAAAACTCCTTCACATGGAAAAAGGCTCAACAGAAACATTATTTACAACTTCCCTAAAAGAAAAGGGATCGGAGCTAACTATACCAGTAATCAGATTATCAGCAAATATATTCTGCTTTACCTGGGTGAAAAGTGAATTAAGTTTTCCTTTTCTTTCTAAATCTAATGTACAATATTTCAATAATAATAACAGTGATGATTTTTTTACCTTCCTAGAGAATTTTTCTCTGGGTTTGGGTAATGTCAAAATGTTTTGATCCATATCAGTACAAGTTTTAATACAAAATATCCTACTTTATATCCATAGGCAAACATATTTGAAGTAGGCATTTTGCAGAAAATAGCTGTAAATGCGGTAGAATACAAGACAGGCATCGAAAATTGCGAATAAAAAGTGTAAGACCTTCTTGTTAATAGATTCCTGGAAATAGTGCTGTTTTCGCAAGAGAAGCTCAATCTTTGATCCTCTTTAACAAAAGTATATCAAATAATTAAACACTAAAAACTTCAAAGAAACACGAAAGACTCAACTTTGGATTCATCGCAGAAGAGTGTATTGCTATGGTGATTATGATGTTGATAATTTCCAAAACAATAAAAAGATAAAAAGAACCTAACTTCGGCAAAATTTGAGAATAATTTTGGAATGTCTCTCACACACATCTTGAAGAAGAATATGCCAAATACAGGAAACCACCAGATGGCGCGGATAGTACGTCACAATGACGAGAGTCTAAGAGAGGGGTATATAAGGAATGGGTGGCAAAGAAGTAAAATTGTTCACAAGCGCTTTAAAAGCCTTTCAGTGCAATAACCGCATAGTTATGACACAAAGGAAGCATTTGGATGATTTTTTACGTGGTAGAATTATCGGAAGACTGGAATGTGGACGTACCCAGCTGGAAGTATCCGAGGAACGTGGAATTGCCCAGAGTGTCATCTCCAGGCTTTGGCAACTTTCCAAGATGATGGTAATGTGAGTAGATGTTACAGCACAGGTCGCCCCCGAGTTACAACGCCGAATGAGGACCGGTATTTGGCAGTTACTGCCAATAGAAACAGACGGAGCACAGCATCAGACCTATCTCGTCAGCTCTCTTCAGCTACCGGTACGACAATTTCAAGGCAGACCGTGTACAGACGCTTAGGGCACATTGGTCTATATGCTCGTAGGCCTGTCAGATGTGTTCCCCTTACCACAATTCACTGTTGCCTGTGATTAACCTGGAGTAGAGAGCATGAATTGTGGACACCGCAACAGTGGTCTTGTGTGATGTTTTCCGACGAGTCCGGGTTTAGTTTGCAGTCTTATTCTCGCCGGACTTTCATATGGAGAGCGCCAGGTACCCGTTACCACCAAGAGAACACCATTAAACGATACCGTTACGGTGGTGCAGGATGGCTCGTTTGGGGAGGAATTATTCTTGGTTCCAGAACTGACCTGCATGTTCAGAGTGTAACGATGACAGTCCACATCTATCGGGATGTCATTCTGGAACAACATGTACGTTTGTTTCGGGGCGCCATGGGTGCTGAATTTCTGTTATGGATGCAACACCCGTCCTCACCATGCAAATATTGTAGACGAATGCCTTCAATCGGAGGATATCACCCGTATGGATTGGCCAGCATACTCACCGGACTTGAATCCAATAGAGCATGTGTGGGATATGCTTGGCCGACGAATTGCAGCCTATCAACCCCCTCCCACCTGTCTACCGTGACTTCGGAGGGCATTGCTTGATGACTGGTGTAATATTCTCCAAGATCATATTGATAATTTGATACTCAGCATGCGTAGGCGTTGTAAGGCCTGTATTGCATTGTTCGGGAGACATACTCCGTATTAACCATCATACTAAACATGTTATACTGTTTTTTGTAAATAGGTTCTTTTTTGAAATTTGCTCCAGGGAGTAAAAATCGCAATTTTTATTAATTATGTCAAACATATAGCATCTTTTTTGCTCTTTACCTTTTGTTTAATAAATAGACTTTACAAATAAGTCAAATTTGTTTTGCTTCTGTCTCTTTCTTTGCCTGAACTTCATTATCCTTAATTTATAGACATGAGTGTAAATAGGAATACTTTTAAAAATTTTTTTTAATGTTTCGAATTCTTTAAAAAGTATCTCTGAACAATAATATTTAATTAATTTTTTTCCAACTACATTCTCAAAATTTAAA
This sequence comes from Trichonephila clavata, assembly GCA_019973975.1. NCBI lineage: Eukaryota > Metazoa > Arthropoda > Arachnida > Araneae > Nephilidae > Trichonephila > Trichonephila clavata. The sequence continues at coordinate 23,519 of BMAO01011528.1, read as the reverse complement.
TTCTTAAGTAATATTTTTATATATTACATAAACATTTATTTTTACATTTAAAAAAATTAATAAAATTTAATTAACTAAAATTAATATAACTTCACATGACTTAAATCTTTCTGGTTGGACAGATCTTAATATAAACCTATTTCTAAAAAAATACTTATAAATTCAATTCTAAATGAAGATAAATTAGCATTTTAAATTAATTTACAGCTCAAACTTTTTAATTAATCGTGATTTCTAAAAAAATACTTATTGCTCTTTATTGTTAAATCTATTAATTCGGTCAGTACTTGATTTTAGTTATTAGATTATTAAACTTCCAAAAAGTATAGCCAATAACTATACTTTTAAAAATTTAATAATTTTTTGAATGATGTACTCAGAAGTACAGTGAATAAACTGTTTGAAGTCTTTAAAACAAATTTTAATTATTTTATAAAACTACATTTTTTGCAAATAACACGACTTAATTTCTATACCATCAATTTATCGTTGCTTTTACTTCTAAAAATAAGACGTTATTGATTTTTTGTGAATCCGTAATATATCTTTTTAAATAGTTTTTTAAGTAATTAAGCTAAATATTTTTGTGGCCTCAATTAGTGGTCACCAACCGGTAGTTCATGGATCACTGATGGTCAGCAATATTTTTTGGTAGTCCACAGAAAATTGAGAGATTATTTACATATTTATGAAGATTCAGTTTAAAAAATGAAACAAAATGTATTCTGTAATATAGATTACACTTTTTAAAAGTTGTTAGTTACTTCTCTTAGTTTAGTGACATTCTGAATCTGGCACCTTTATACCTACTTTTGCCAATGTATCTAGTGACATTAAGTTTGCAATTATGGTGAATTAGTGTCATAACACTTTAAATTTGTTGATATTTCTTTGCTTTGAGCATCTGGTTTATTCTTGCTTTTCTTGAAGTTCCTGTTAAGAGGTATGGAAGTTTAAATAGAGATATAAATAAGCGACAATAATTGACCACCATATAATAGTCGATCATATTACTGGACCACCAAATATAAAATTATGCATTTAGTAATCCATGAATTTCTAAAGAGTGGCAATCATTGATATTATCTTTGATTTTTGTTATCTTTGATCATTGATGTTATCTTCACATTTGAATTTAATACTTCGAATCCGATTATAGATTTAGTAATTTTTTTTCAACGGAAATACTAACTAAACAAAAGAAGAATAAAAATTATCATTTATTAACAAAAGTTTTAAGTTAAAACACAAAAAAAGTTTTGAAAGAAAATATTCTAATAATTCATTGAAAAAAAATGTGATTTTGGAATTTTTTTTTTCTCTTAGGAATCATAGAACTTTATTTTCATTCGAATTTTCCCGAGAAAAGCTTCTTAGAAGAAAGCATACATATATATATATATATTAAATCTGGAGTTTATTTATATTGAAATAATGGTTTTACACAAACTGCCATCTAGAAACACAAATAGTTTTTTTTATATTTAATATATCAACTCTGTCATTGTGTAAACCAGAGTTTCTCAAACTGTGATGGGAGGGTGCCCCCCTCGTGATAACTCCACGAGGGGGGCACAAGCATATTGAAAAGTCGATAACAAAAGATTGTTTAAGTATTAATTTATGGAAAGCAAACGAATAAAATACATTCTAGCATAATAAAAAATAAAATACACATTTACACTGACATAATACACTTATAAATGTATCAGTCTTGCACAATGTATTTTATTATTCATTGCACACAATGTATTTTAAATTATATAGATATTACTAAGTTTAAAACAAGTTTAATAATTAATTACCAGTGACCGATGGACACATGTCACATATAAAATTATATCCAAAAATTAGTATTTATCTTGATAGTTTGTACGATTTGTAATTAATCCCTTAATTGCCAATTAAAAGTTACGGGATCCGCTCTCCAGTACCATCGTTTTCTACAAAGGCTGGGTATGTGATATATTGGGGAGGGGGGAAAAGGAATAAATAAGCAAATCCTCTGAAAAAAGTAAATCCTTCGCAAATACTATCAATGTCCTTTTATTGCATTCCAAAGCCTTCGGCGTAATTTTATCGATAGTAATGCAAAAAAAAACGTACTTTGGAATGACGTATATATACGTCCGGGGCAATTATCGCTTTGATAGAGCTAGACGTTTATATACGTCGATTGTACTTAAGAGATTAAAGTCGTGTTGTAACCTTTTCGTCAAAGTATAGTATTATTGAATTCAATACGTTGTTTTTGTGTGGAGAGGGGCGTGATAAAAATTAGGATGGAATATTGGGTCGGCAAAAAGTGAAAGTTCGAGAAGCACTGGTCAAAGAAGAAGAGGGCACTGGCACCATCTTCGAACACGTATATTCTGGATACTAAGTCATTTGTTATAGATATCGGATTTGCCAAGCAAGATGCAACTTCTGTAACATCAAGTATTCAAACATCTTATGAACCTTTCAAGTGAAAGAATCAATGTAAGCGGAATTTTGCATGTACTTTAATCCTTGTAATGCATATATAGTTTTAGCACTGAATAAATTGTTCAATATTTGTAATGTCTATATATCCTTTCCTTCCGAGTGCTTGTTAGAACCCTCATTTAATTGCAGAATATTTCAATTTTTAATAAAGCTGTTGCTAAAAAAGATGTTTAAAAAGAATAAAATAGTGATGTAATGTAGAAAATAATGTAATTACTCAAAAATGAAAGAAAGATATTTTACTTTTATTAATGGTAAATATTTTACTTTAAAATTTCAGAAAATAGAAACCGCGAGATATGGACAAAACACAATAACCTCAAAACGCTTAATTTGAAATTTCGAAACGATTTTTGAAACACACTGACCATTATTTTTTGAAAAAAATTAGTTTAGACATTTGTTTAACAAATCAACAGACTGTTTATAAAATTTAAAAAAAAATATTTTAGTGAAAATACCTCAACATTTGCTCACTTCTTTGAAATGTTTTTGTACATAGAATCTTCTGTTCATTAACCAAGCTTGGAAACAAGGTTTTAAGTATATTAATTATCTACTACCGTACAGCAGTATTAGAGTTCTTTAACTCAAATATGACTGCTTCTACATTTACAGTAATACTGGTAGATATTTATTTTTAACGAGAGATTGCATTATGAGTAAAATGTGAGCATAAGATTCAACGATTTAAAGGGAAAAAGTTTAGTTAACAAGTAAATAGCATCTCTAATGGTACAGTTAGGCATTAATAGTAAGTGAAATAAGTATAACTGACTAAAATATCTTTATGATATTAAATGTATCAAATTGCCTTTGGTATGTACTTTATAAAATTCAGTATGGTGTAACAACACTGGATGGATTTCGATGACTGAGATAATAATAACAGAATGAGACATATATTAAAAAGAAACACCAAAAAATTCTTTAAAAAAAACCACAAAAGATGCTTTTCTGGAATAAAATTTAAAAACTTGTATTAACTGATTAAACATTTTTTGGAAGTTATCACGTTCATATTTGTCGTGTGGCTGAGAAAAAACTCCAATTTAGAGAATATTTTTGTGCTTTTCTCCAAAAACTGTGTTTCATTGATTAGTATTTCGATACTTTACTTGAAGTTTAAGATTATCAGAATATAAAGCCATTAAATAAAATTCATCCTTAAATATTAGAAAATATTTTAATTCGGTGATCATGGAACAAATAATTGAAAATACATTTAAGTATATTGAAATATATGAAGAGCAATGCACACACTCACATTAGCAGATATAATAATAATGTTTAGTGAAATTGAATATTAAAAATTCATGAATACAATATTCTTTGAAATTGTTCTGTTTATAAATCAGAGTGAAATTCTGATCATTTGTATATTATGAAAAGATAATGATCTTCGTACAACAGACTCGCATTTACTTTAATGATATATTTTACAAAAGAAAAGCATTAACAATTCAAAACTTATTGACTTGAAACTTATTTCAGCACACCTTTATAGAACTAAAGTGTTCTATGAATTAATATATGATTGGTATTGAAAAAGAAATTGCACAGAAACTAAACTAAAAACTCTTTTGTACAAAACTAAATCTCAATTTATTGTCAAAAAATAGCAAATGACAAGTATTTTTTTTTCTTTTTGGCTTTATGATGAAACATGAGAATACATTTTGAGGGGAAAATGCTTATTACTTAATTGAAAAAAAGCTTTACAACTTTATTCGTATGAGAAGAATGACCTTTAAAGAGCTTTGATGTTAGATACTTACAAATACATACATGATTTTTAATGATTCACAACAAGTAATTGAATGTGTTTCGTGAAACAAAAGAAAAACGTATAAAGAACTTATAGATCTTGAGAAATTCAATAAATATATTTTATTATTTTACACATTATCCTGGATAGATCAAATTTGGAAAGGGAAATATTTTTCCATAACTTTACAAATAACCAACCTGCAACAACCTTCAAAATTTACGCTTTTAGCACTGATAAAAAATTTACTTTAATATTTTCATAAGAATTTATCTTTTGTCACTCCCTGAGCTCCTTCAAACAGAAAAACTGAAAGCTTTCAGTAAGTTTCGAAAAGGTACGTTTGCTATTTCTGAATAAATTAATGATTTTTTAAAGGAAATGTTAAGATTAAGTTCGAATTTTTTGGAATGTGATACAAAGGTCAAAACAATGGTAAAGTTCCATTTAAACTCTGAAACTGCTCATTTTCGTAAGAAAGAAATTTTCGGAAGCGTGCCATACTTTCTTTTCTTTTCCCTTCGTTGGTCAGGTTTGGTTGAAGTATCCGACAAAAAAGGAACACATCGTATCTTATCGCGGATTTTGGATATTTTGTTATTTGTAACATGTGTAGACGTCTGTGTTTGTTCTGTTATTGGTTTTGGAATGGTCGATAAAATATTAGCTTTGTCTTATCTTTCTTGCCACATAATAAGCGCATTGGTATGGTATCAAATGCGGAATAAAAGGAAAATTATTACTGCGTTGTTGCACAATATTCGAATGGTAAATTCATCTTGCTATGCGAGAGTGATGAATTTTTTAGTTTTCATGAATTGTTGCATAACTTTGCTACTCCCCATCGTTCTAATAAACAGAGTGACAGATCGAGAGGTTCTTAAATTTTTCTTTTATGGTCACGAATTAGAAATCGGGTGGATAGTTACTACCATAAGTATCCTGAAATATTTCCTTGACTATGTATTATACCCCTGCGCCACTAATATTGTCGTTTTATTTTACATCTCTTTGTGTTGGCATTATTCAGTGCAAATAAACGGACTTACTAAGGAAATTGATCAGTATACTCCAAAGCAATTCATACAGCACAAGCAACTCGATATTCTAAAGAAAAAAGCAACGATTGGCAAAGTGTTACAGAACATTCAGACAATATTTTCTTTGCCAATGTTCCTGATAATTGTTGCCAACTTCTTGATATGCAGCTCTTTGCTTGGAGGATTTTTAATTAAAGTTGAATTTGATGACTATAATTTGATTTATATATTTTATTTCATCAATGCTATCTTATGTGTCGTTACAACATTGTGGGTGGCTGGCAGTATTCCAATCGAGATGAACAGGTTCAGAGAAGTGTTTCACCAAATGACACATGAGAGAATGCTTTATAACGACACTACAAGAGAATTGCATCTCAAAATTGATTTCTTTCATGAATCAGAATTTGTATTTACAGGATGTAATATTATTTCATACAGAAGAAGTACCATTCTTGCTTTGATTGGAACTTTGCTTACATACACTGTACTTGTTCTTAGTACAGATGAGTCATATAAAGCTTGCTAATAAACTCACCATCTAATGTGCCTACATTAGATGGTGATTTAATATATACATAATACAAAAAGAAAAAATTTGTTGTCTAATTTGAAGTTGAAATATTAGAAAAAGGAAAATTTATGAGAACACGATTCGACACGCAAATAAGCAGAAGTCATAAAAATATAATGATTGAAACTAGTTTATGAGATGAAGAGAGTTATGAAGATTAAATCAAGTTATAATAAAACCAACACTTCATTTCAAGTTGCACATGCATGTATTATCTTTTACCAATCCTATATTATCTCTTCACACAAAATGTAGTAAAATAAGCACGAATCATAAAGGACACCTGTATATTAATATCTCAAAAATATGATAATTAGTGTTTAACGTACTGCAAAAGTGTATGATTTGCTAAGAGCAGGAGTAATATCAGAAGGTGCTGAGTCACACAGTACCAAATGTAGATTTGATAAATTGAATCATCACATACTGTCACACGAATTCTGTAAAAATTTATTGCCCATGCAAACATTTTGTTAGGAAAAAATCAGCTTAATGTAGTATAGAACACTACTAAATGTACAACTTGCCATTTTCTTGTATTCGAATATGTTTGTATTAATATTGTAGATACCACTATGTGTTTCTTAGAACGTGCAAACCATTTCATTTCATTTTTTCTTTTGTTCCCCATTGAATCCTTTTGCATCAGATATTTCTACAGAGAGAGAGAGAGACAGAGAGCAATTATATAACGAGTTCCTTTATATATTTATTTTTAAAAGTAAGGTAGAAATTATATACAAGACCTTATCTTCCTTTCAATCTTAAGACCAATTTAGAAGGTGGGACATCACAACACACATTGTAAGAAAATTATATTTTCAGAGATAATAGCATAAAATACACTTGCAAACCTGGATTGTTCAACGTAAAATTATTTGAATACATTCTTTATCTAAGCATAAAAGATGTATATGTTTTTCACAATCTTCTCCACATTCTTGTCGCCTGAGAGAATAAATTACCAATTTACGAGTGAGTGGCTACATGTCCCTGAGTAATCCTTAACCTTTTCTTTTAAATACTAGGAAAAAATTTCAATATTAAAAAGGTTCGCAGATTGTTTGAATTACATTTTTGTGAAATCGACTTCGCACTAACTAAATTTATCCATAGTAGTGACATTTTGCTCAAGTTCATGAAATGTTAATCCTTTCGTCATAAAATATAATTTTTTTGTCATTTATTTATGACTCTTGTGAGTGATTTTTAACTTAAGGAATTTTCCATTCGGAGAAGAAGTTAAAAATGAATGAATTTAATCATTTGATTTTACTAATCTATTTCAATTTAAAGTCCATTCCAGTATGTTCCAATTCAATGCTGTTATTTTTCATGATCCAACACTTTCTAAGGAAGCAAAATTCAAAACGAGGTAGGGTCTTAATTAAATTTCTTGAACTGCCATCATTTGAGAAACATAAATAACTGATTCTGGCACAATTAAAATCATTCGCTATAATTTTTTTTGAATATTTAAGTAAAATACAGCATTATACGAAGATTCAGACAACTACTATCTCTTGCTGTTTTCAAATTCAATATATTTACTGGCACTCGTTAACACCAATTCATAGAACTCTCAAATTTCACTTTGCAGTTTCTCAAATATTTTGAAGATGTCACAATCAAATCGAGTCAAATAAACTCTTTTAAGAAAAATTCATTTTCAAAATTTAGATTTATGTAAATTTATCAAAAAAATTTAACATGATAATTCCTACCTGCCACATATTTCAACTATCTATTAAATAAATTTAAAATATAAAACAAAAAAAAAAAAAAAAAAAAAAAAAAAAAAAAAAAAAAAAAAAAAAAAAAAAAAAAAAAAAAAAAAAAAAAAAAAAAATATAAAAAAATATGATTAATCTATCTTACAATTTTCAGTTAAGTTAACATTTAGAAAATTAAAATATAAGTTTAATTTTTTTTTTTTTTTGATTTACAATTTTTTTTTTTTATTTTTAAAATATATAGTAATGCTTTTTATATGACTTACAATTAAGTATAAAATTTCTAATTAAATAAGTACTGTAATTTCAGTGAGTTTCTATATCTACATCACAAGTAGCACCCCTTTAGTAAATGTAATTTATTCGATTATTATCTTCTGTGCAATCTCATTAGAATTTATTTATAGTCGTATCGCATATTTAAAGATTTCATAAGCAGCTGAATGAACTCATATAGTTGAAATAGTCTTATTAATATAGACAGGTCGTATAAATAAGAAAAGTACTGCTATCAATACGTGTGACAAAGAATGCTTTTAAAAAATAATTAATTTTTTTTAAAAAAATGTGCCATAACATCGGTGGATTGTGTTTCAACCCTTAACCTCTTAACTGGTTTGACCGTAAGCCCTAAGGACTTGTGAAAACTAACCTCAATTGGTTTGCCTGTACGCTGCACGGGCACTTATATTTTCTTCTTTCTATCTTTGATTTGCACATATTTTGAATTCTTATATTGAGATTATTAGTGCTAATGTGTGTGTGTGTGTTATTAAGAGATATAATTGTCCATGACACTGAAATACAGTTCAATCGGTATTTTCTTTATAGTGAGGAAATGAAAATGGAAAGATAATCCAAAATGTCATATTATCTCTATCCCCATGGCAATGTAAGACTTAGTATTACACCATGCTTCAAACAGTGTGCACAGATCATATGCCCCCCCCCCCCTTAAAAAATATTTAACAGTTTGAAAAAAAGTACGATTATGATTTTATTTTATTTATTTTTATTTGGAAGTATGAGAGAAATTTATTTAGATTACTTGAAACATTCCTCACAGCATGCAGAATGTACTTATAAAAAGCAAAAATCTTGGGGCTTTTGTGTTCCATAATTATAAAATAAAAATAGTGTTAAAATCTTAAAATTGGAAATTCAAATAAAATTCTTCCATTTTCGCATTCTGCTAAGTATTATGCTTAGTTAAAAGCAATAAAAAAGTGTGAATTTTTTTGGAACATTTTGGACAAATAAATCGACCACTTAATGGATTGAATGTTTCCTAATGCGTACTCTAACTTATTCTATACAAGAACATTTCAATTACTGAATTATTAATCTAAAAATGAAACTATGTCCTTTTTTTAATCTCTTTTGATGTACATCGGAAGTGAAAGAAAAATTAATTTTTCTCAAGTTTTTTCATACAAGCTGTAATAAGTTAACTGATGCGACTATTTCAATTCTTTTATTCATAAGTTCAAAAAATTATTTGAAAATAAAAGATAAATATATATTAAGATACACTATAAATCTAAAAGCGATGCAACAGGATTTTGAAAGAACTTTTCAAAATCGAAAGAAATTGCTCATTCATTAACTATTGGCGACCAATAACTGATTAAGTATACCTCCAGTGTTCTGTAACAGAACATCTGGATTGTACCAAAGGGGAAGTTATTCCACTGGTAGTCGAGTCTTCTATCCGAATATAGTCCACTCATATGCTCCAATGACTCTCACGCGAATTCACAAACGATATCTGCAAAAATCATGAATTGAGAGAAGATGTGCAAATGGTCTAAAGCGAGCAAGATGTTCAAGTCACCAGATCGCTTGATATTGGGGTCGAATCCATGTTGCCTGCCAATGTAGTTGCCTGAAAAGTGTTGACCAAGGGTGTATAGAACGTCGACTGAGCTTGAGGACAGAGTACAAACCAATCAACGATCATAGCCCATGATGTGTCCTTATGTACAATCCAACATATATCCAGGGCACTCCTGAATATAGGTAGATGACACAAAGAACGGGGCTGAAGTTTCTAAGGACAATTGTGCCGACTGTGTGCAGATATGACATTCACATTTTTCTTGAAACCTTACAATTTAGAACAGAATGTTTTCTGAAACGAATTCCTCTTCGAACTGAGCCCTGATGACCAGCGAAAATGTGTTTGCAGACACCCAAGACTGATGGAATACTCATGTGGTTTCACATACAGTCTCAAAACTAGGAGTAATTGTACGGGTTGCTATTCGTGTCATGCTTAACGCACCAAGGTACTTCGAAGTGATTCTACGCCTCACTGTGTTTTTGCTTTCACAGAAACCTGGTATAAAATATCAACAGGAAGCTGCACTGTTGCACAGACATGTCTTTCTTATGCTTGTCTGCTTCTGCAACACGTTTCTGATCAGAATGATAGCTGGATCAATTTTTAGGAAAGCACATTTCGGGTATGATGAATATATGTCTACTACCGTTACTGAATCACGCGAATCTGAATCAGCAATTGCAACATTTATAACAAGAAAATCTGCAGTCTCATCCATCAACTCTACGAGTCAATTCCAACAGCTTGCATCAAAGGCAGTGGTGGACAATTACATAGTTGTTTTTGTTGTTGACTTTGTATAGCTGCGTTTTCCAAATAAAACATTCAATTCCTCTAATGTTAGAGTTTTAATTTCAAATCTTTTAAGTCACATTTACTGATTTTTGACCTGATCGAATCAATATGACGTTTTTTATGTTTTAAAGTGCATATAAAAGATATACAAAGACATTAAAAGTCTAACAAAATAAGGAGATATACAATAATTTCATTTTTGTAAGGCTAATGAAAACGCTTTACATTGAAAAAGAAAAAAAAAAACGCTTAAATTTTCAGTAACACGGAATCCAACTAATTTATAATAATGAAAATTATATGATGTGAAAATCATACGCAAGCTGAACGTTTTACAACAGAAAAACATTCCACCATTACAAACAGAATATTGCAGTACTTCCTTCTTACTCTGGGTAGAGCCTTTAGTACTTCAAAATCATTGCGGCAGTTTTTTTTTATTTGTCAATACAGTTGTCCACTTAACTAAAGTTTCTGCAAGATTCCCATAATTCATAAGCACACCTAAGGCAGAAATGATTAAAGATCAATTAATTTTGTGCAGCTTCCTTAAAGTTAAACAAACTTTTCGCTTACAATTTTCTCAATATTACTTTTTAGTTCATCGTAGTACTGAGGATTTTTTTTTCAGGCAGACATAGCAGCTTCTCTTGTGACATCTGCCACTTTATTCACGGAAAAAGCTGATGTTATCACCATTCCAATGATTGTAAATTGATATATTTCTCCAACCACGCTGCTGGCATAGTGTACATAGCCTTTTTTAGAAACAAATATAACGTTATAATTTAATCCGAACAGTCCTGTCGCGCTACATAGTACGGAAATGAAATCTGAAAAACACATAAAATGTTCAAGAGGTTCCACAATATTACGAATTCTGAGATATTTGTAAATTATTAGCCTAAACTCACAAATTTCTTTAACATTTGTTACCAGTAAGTTTGTCAGACAATAAGGAACTTTAATGTAGAGACAAGTTAGTCCATAGAACGTCAATGTAACGAAATGAAAATAAGTGCTAAAAATATAGGATTCTATAGTGTAACAATATCAAAGAGAATTAAAATATTAACATTTTAAATTCCTCAGAAATGAAAAAGCATTCAGTAATGCAGGTTTAAACAGATGCATAATCACCAGAAAGAAGTAAAAAGACGTGAAACACGTTGGTGTTATAATCCCCAAAACACAATAAGCAAATGTTAACACTTCATAGTTTCGTACTTTGACAATTACCTTGGTTCCCTTGATAAAAGATAATGGAATTTTTGTATTCCTAATCTATATGCAGAATAACATTATTCTGCATGTAGATTATGAATATTTTTCTTTCAGTTGGTATTATGCCTATTATACATTGAAGCATGATGAGGAATACTTGAAAAAGGCCAATTAATTATTTTGGAGAATTCAATATAACTCGGAGAATTTGGTTTTGTTTCAAACTCTCAGGACAATAAAGTGTCTCCGTACCAGTAGAAAGAAGAATAAGAAAGGGAAGAAGGATTTTTTTTTTACAGCATTTTCATTTATATGCATAATGTCTAGTTTTGTAATATTTCTACTTCCTAAAGGTCAAGCAGATTTATGAATACCTGATTTTCCTTTTGTTTATTGTTTTGGATATAGAATTGAGCTTCATTTATTTATTTAAATATCGTTTTCCATTTCAGTCATATTCTCCGTGAATCCATAATTAAGTAATCAATAGGTAAATATTTTTCCAAATATTGTCCATAAATATTTAATAACTAAACTTCAGAATCAATTAGCTGAAATGCAAAAAAGCACACACAAACAAAAGAAAATATTAACAAATTTTACTTTGAAATATAAAAAAACTATAACACTCTTGTATATTTTGAACAATACCAGTAACGATTTTTAGAACAGGAAACTCTACCTTTGATTTCTTTGTCACTTCTCTTTTATACATATTTTTGAACCTTAATTTCAATATTTATAAAGTATTTTGTTTTCCTTGTTCAGAACCATGGAAACATATTATTAAAATTAGCTGCATTGAGGCAGAAATACACAAAAGTAAATAATTTAGAGGGAGATAATATTTAAGTAACAGTTAATTGCTAATAACTTTGAACATTTATATATTTAAACCTAATTGAAATAAACTTTAATATCATATTAAGTCCATTAATGATTCCGACCAAATTTCATTTTTTGCTGCGACTGGCGGTTTATGAAAAGATAACTGCGACTGGCGGCCTAATTTCGATAACTACGTTTACTTACATATGAATTTAAAAAACCCGCATCCAAAAAATAAGCAGTCATTTCAATAGTAAACTGTAAGAATTTTTTGGTTCCTTATGTAACAAAAATTAATATAAATTAATATTTTTTCTAAAAAAATAAGTAAAGCAGTATGGTTTTTTATTATTCAATACTAAAATAATTATTTAATAATAAATTCGTACATTTTTTTGTTTTCTTGTGAATAAAACTAGATTAACTTTATAAATTATTGATCTAGAATAAAAATTTGAAAAAAAAAATCTTTTCCCAGGGGTAAAAAAAGAGTTTTATGCTCGGAAAAGAAACTTCTCTGACAGAGAAAAAATGTGTAAGAAAATTTGGAAAAGAGAATTTAAATGACAAAAATAAAAATATCACTCACAGCGTGCATACACACACTCCCATAAGTGCAGACGTCCAAAGAGAAATTTAAAATTTCCATGGGAATAAAGTTATGCCCTTGGAGAAAGCCCGTATAACGCCGGTCTAAATGGGGGGAGGTAGGGAAACAGACCCGCCCAACAAGACAAAGAGGCGGTAGAAATTTCAAAAAAAAAAGAATTTTAATGTCATTGATACAGAAATCACACACACACCAGAAAGTGTTGACACTGAGAGGGGAAGGGGAACTTCCAAGGCAAAAAGTTACACACTTGAGGAAGCCCATGCAACGCCGGGCAAAGATGAGAGAAAAGAAACCTCTCTGTCAAGGAAGAGAAACTGAAGACATTTCAGAAAAGATAGTTTTAATGACATTATGGAAATAACTCTTATCGCACATACACCCTCACGAGAAGGAAAAATTAAATCTCTATTGATAAAGTTATATTCTCTGAAAAAGCCGGACTAAGCGGAAGGGAAACAGACACATCCGTCGGAGCAAACAGTACAGGAAATCTAGAAAACAGGGAATATTAATGAGATTGATAGAGAAATCATACACACAATCAGAAAATGCTTATACCGAGAGGGGAAGGTGAAATTCCCATTGGCAAAAAGTTATACACTCAAAAAAGCCCGTGCAACGCCAAACCAAGTAGCTAGTATATTTTAGTAAAATGTTGAGACATTTACTATTTTGAATAAAAGCTATTCAGTATTTTTGTGTCTTGTGCATTCAGGGCCTAAAATAAATTTCAAATATTTGGGGAAATTGCCATAGGTAAGTTCCTGATTATATTTATTTTAAGTTTAAGCTGTGGTTTTTATAAGTGCTTATTTCTAGTAAAAAGGTTAGATGGGTTGAAAGGTTTAGACATGCTGTCAGTCAGGCTGACAAAGCTGTCAGAGAACAGATGAGTCTAAATTCTTATTCAGATGTATTTAGGGTTGGATATGTGCACTGTCGCATCCTCCTCTCCCTTTTATGTCGAGTGGAGCAATCCAAATTGACGTCACACTCCGCCAATACTGCCTTGCATGGGAAATCACTGAGACGGACTCCGACGGACGATAAATACTAGACGCAGGAGAAAGACGCTCCCCTTGGTGTTAAATATATACTATAATATTTCATCCTTCATTGTTAAATAAATCAGTATCATCCTAAGGCTGTAATCATCTCTCCATATTTTGGGGGCTCGGCCTTTCTCTCGCATATTAAAGAATGTCTCCTCTAGACAACAGGGTAAAAAATTGGACGAAAAACAAATTTTCTTCAAAGAACGTTACTGTGTTAAATGTGTAATGACTTGACATAGGATATTTTTGGATTCACATGGAGACTTATACAGCTTATTAATAGAGGGTCTCTATTGGATTTCACCTTACGGACTGTTCCCAACCACATGTAGGCAAAATTTAATTTAATTTCCCTTTTTGTTTGTTTATTTTGGCATTAAGATTATTGTATTTGGTAGTTTTAATTTAAAGTGTGATAGGAAATTTTGATTACAACCTTCCACCGTCTATAAATTTTCAAAGTTATTAATTCTGTATAATAAGATGCCCTCCAAAAATATTAAATTAGGTGATATTCCCATAATTGTCGATTCGTTTAAATGTGGCACAACTCGTGCGATAAAAACATTGAATTCTATATTAGGATTCTCCAAATTTGACCATTCTTCACGAAAGAAGATACGAAACTTCTCCACGTTTACTAAAGAGTTTACGAGTCAAAGAACACAAAGAAAAAATTTTAACCGAATTATCATTGCCTGATTTAATCTCCGTAGCTAATGTGTTACATTTAGACGTAAAAACAAATGAGCAACTCTTATGCGATACTATATTTAAAGCTTTGAAGAACCAGCCAACATTAAATAACTCGGAATCCTCCATTTCTGAAACAGATGGCATTACTTACAATACTGAAAACCAACCCATGTTTCAAAAACGAACAGAAAAAGATCACCCCTCACTAAATAGAAATTTTTAATCGCGGGGAACTAGCCAAGGTCAAGAAAATTCCACCTTTTCAGACCCAATCAGCGTACAAGGTTACTCTTTCTTGCCGGCACATCAAAACATTTCTTCTTTTTGTACACAAAACACTGTCTCTTCCCATTCAAACGATGCTTCCTTTACAGAGATAAATGCTCAGCTTTGGAGTTTATTGAGCGATATCTCCGCTACTTGCAGAAAATTTACTGGTAAAGATTTTTATTCTGTAAATAGTTGTTTTCGCTATTTGAGAAAAATTTCGATTTATTCCCAGCTATCAGCTCTTCTCAAAAATAAATTTTTGCAAAACGTCTAGTATGTGGAAATGTTAAATCATTTCTTTTTTTCTCTAAGAAATTTAAATACCTACAAGTGATTTAAAAAGCCTCAAGTTGAAGCATTTTCGGATTCAGTTACTTCAATAGAAATTCACCGCAAATAAAAAAAAAGAAAAATGTATAAAACAGAGACTTAGCGCAATATTTTAATTCCATGCCGGAATTCGTTAGTAGATGTGATTCAAATATTAACGAAGCGTCAGTTATCCAGTACGTCATTAAGGGTATTGATGGACCTCGTGCAGATAAAATAATTCTCTATGGTGCAACCTCATTTTCCGAATTTAAGCAGAAATTTCGTACCTATGAAACTGTCATTAAAATCATAGAAATATATAGCTCAAATTCATCGGATTTTCATCATTCATATGACAGCCGAAGGTGTGATACTAAGCAACAAAACTTCCAACGCGAAAACACACAAAGTTTACAGTTTCTGACGCAGCTAAAAATTCCCAAAGTTGTTTTAATTGTAATGATATAGATCATCTATCAAAATCTTGTTCTAATCATTCACGTGGCCCCAGATGCCTGTCCTGTAATCTTTATGGTAACAAATCATTCGAATGCCAACGAACTAAATATAACAGTTCTACACCATTCTCTGGTGTAAACACTGTTCCAGAATTGCCTTCTCTTATTAATATGTGTAAGGATGTAACAGTTTCTGGCCGTAAACTTAACGGATTAGTAGACAAAGGTAGCAATTTGACACTACTAAAAAATTCGACGTACAAGAATATAGATGCACCGCAACTAAAACAAACCAATACATTATTAACAGGTTTAGGATTTTAGCGAATTAATGTGATAGGCACTTTTGATTCTGAAATTACTATAGATGATAAAATTTTTCCTGTTCTTATTTCTGTTGTGCAAAACTTCTTGTACAAATTATGACCTAATAAAAGGCTGTGACGAAATTAGACAAGCAGATCTGGATATATCGCCAAATGAGTAAAACTTTCACGAATTTCAAGACCATCTGATAGTGTAAATGAAATTTTTTTATGACCATTTCTGAGGATTGGCACACATTTGATATCGGTTCAAATGTTTCTCAAGAAATTCGAGCTGAAGTCAAACAACTATTATCGACATACACCCCTAAGAAAACAAAAACTGTAAACATTGAAATTGATATCACACTTACGGACGACGAGCTTACGTTTCATAAACCTCGACATTTACCATTTGCCGAACGAGATATAGTCGACGCTTAAGTTGACGAATGGATTAAAAATGGAATCGTTGAGCCGTCTTCATTCCCTCACGCCAGGTTTTCTCGAACTGTGGGGCGAGATAACTCTACGAGGGGGGCACGATCAAATGGCAAATAAAAGGTTTAAAAATCTAATTTACTGGAACGAAGTAAAGCAAAATACTTTCTGACAAAATACACATTTACACTAATATAAGCTATATATATCATCTGGCGATTTTTATGTATCATTTTATGTATTTTATTCATCAATTTTATGTAATCACATTTTCAAAAAAAAAAAAAAAAAAAAAAAAAAAAAAAAAAAAAAAAAAAAAAAAAAAAAACACTTTCCACCAAAGAGGCAGAATAAATTTGCTTATCATCTGTTTGACCTTCGAATTTACTGGTATGGTTAATTCCGTCCCTTTTTCTCTTACGGAAGTTGTAAATAATGTATTTCTGTTGCGCTTCTTTCAATGTGAAAGAGTTTTAAGATATTTGGAAAAGCACAGAGAGCACTTTGAAGGATTATTTGGCCAAAATTTAGTTTTATGAGTACTGAAACATATAAAGCAAAACGTTTTGCACAACTCTTTTTTAGAACTAACATCTATGTTTTTATATTTAATGAACACACTTTTAATACGAGTGCAGTCGCGTGAGACGCAGTTTTACCCCCAGGCTCATGAAATCTTTAATTCTGGGAAATCTGTTTATTTGTTACCAATGACTTTGAAAGTATCCTCCTAAAGGACAGTCTTAATGTGAATCTTAAATGCATTTTTTACATATCTCCCTCTTTTTTGGGAGTCGTACAGGTTTTTTTTACAATCTTAAGGTACCGAGTTTTGACCGAGTTCCCCATACGACCACTTTTGTTCCAAAATATTTTCTATGAACACGCTACATTTCCCCCCAAGAACAACTTAGTGGTTTTCATTGCTGCGTTGTACGACATATTTTCGTTTATAAATGTAAATTAGCAAAATATAAGAAAAAGAAATGGGCATCTGGGATCTCTATTGAAGGAAGTTGAAATTGATCAAGCAAGATAAAAACCTCATGAAATATTGCTTATTAAACCTAATAACAAAAAAACAAAACAAAAGTTGAGAAAAGCGGTAAACATGAAACACGAAAGAAAAATTTTCAATTACTACTTAAAGAACTCTATAAAGAAAAATGTGAGGCTATAAGTGTACCGCAAGATAGTTTCGCCCTATCAAAAAGGCACAAGCATGAAAAAGTTCAACAGGATATTTGTCGATCACCAAAGGACAGCAAAACTATAATAACGTGAGCAAAATATGACAGTTTTGCTTGCAAATAACACTCCTGTAATATTAGTAAAAAATGTCGGTGATTTCTGTACTTTATTAAGGTCACGCGCGTTTGAAACATTTTAGCTCAGTTTTATTAGATTTTTATCTAAAATTATCAAAGAAAAATTGAGAAGTCCTCGAAAATAGGTAAGCATATTTCCTCTTAATTACATTATTATTTCTGGAATTGTGATTTTTATCATGTACAATAAAAATAATTATAAAAAAATTATTGGGATGACTCAGTCACCCCGCGCGACCTTTAACTTTAGTATCGAAAGCGCGATTGTTCTCGGGCAAAAACATTTTGAAGTCTTTCTCGCTTTAAATATTAAAAAATAACACAAATATTCTTCATCGGAATTTTACATTCTTTTTCATAAATTAACATTAATACTAAATGCTAATTCTGTGAGTCTTAAAATTACAGTTTCGCTTAAAACTATTTATAATAAGAGCATTCATTTAAAAAAGCATTTTACATTTTTGTATACATTTTCGTGCACTTGATTTCACTCTCAATACAATCCAGCTATTATATCAAGAATAATGTTCATTTTTACAAAAATAAACTCGTGCGAAGAGCAGGTACTTCAGCCAATATACTTTTTATGTATCAGTACTGCACAATGTATTTCATAACCAATTTATTAATATTAAATTAAGAACAAATTAATAATTATTAGTGACTTTCATGGGCCTGTCTTGCAGAGCAAAGTTTTTCAAAGGAAGGCTTAATATTAGAAATTGACACTTTGAGTTATTTTTCTATATTTAGCTGAGATATCTACTTTGTCTTCAAAGTGCCACCGCAGAAAATCAGGTATCACAAAGATAGGATGTTGAAAATGAGGTAATATAGTACATACGAAATGATTTTGTTTTCACTGTAAGAAATTCATCATCCACCTCTGCCCAAAATTCAAAGAACGATTTATTACAAAGTTGTCCTTTAATTTCACCACTGGATGTGAAATCTATGAAGATTTTTTCTTCGGAAGTTGAAAGCCCTTCTGGGGGTATTTTGAAATGGATCTTTAACCCACTCGTAACTTGCTATCAAGTTGTCCTCAGCGTAATTTTTTTTTTTAAATTCTTTGCCTATATAGCTAAATGATATTCAATAGTTTTAAAAAAATTTCCACGTGTTGTTCTTCAGCTTTGTAAGTTTTACCACATTCATCCACATTTTCAATCATTTCTAGGTTTTTTACTTTAATTTCGACTTCATTATTCTAATTTTCTACAAAAAGCATTTCTCGAATTTATCAATCAAGTAGATCAACTTCATCACAAATAAAACATCTCGAAATTTCTCAGCTTCCGGTAGGTTTTCTTCTAGAAAAAAAAATGGCACAATTTCATTTCTTAATTTATGAACATGTTGCAAAAATTTTCCGCGTGATAACCATCTTGCCTCGTAATAAAATAGCAAAGATGAGTCTACAACACCTATGTCTTTGCTAAGTCTAGGGAAGATTCTTGATTTTAGGAGTCTTATTTTTATGTAATTTACTACAGTCATAACTCTCGTTAGCACAATATTCAGACCAGGACTCTTTTCTTTGGAAGCCAGAGTCTATATATGGGTCATGCAATGTGTCTAGATGCCCAGTGGAGATTTTAGTTTTACAAGTGCTTGTATACTTTGTAATCTTCCGGACATTGTACGAGCACCATCGTTGCATATTCTGACACAATTTTCACTCACTCTATGTCTCGTTTATAAAATCATTTAAAACATCAAATAATTGCTGTTGATGATGCTTTTGAGTTTCATTGGCTTACAAAAAAAAGCTATTTTATTGCTGACATATCCCAAAAACGAACATTTGCAATGAAATGAGCATCTTTATTGCTATCTATTGTCTTGTCAAGCTGAATTGAAAACAATCTATCTCGCAACCATTAAAAAGCAGTTTCCCTACATCTTCAGCTATATCATCAATTCGACGGGACAAAGTATCATTTAATAGAGATATGGACTGCTACCCTTTGGAAAAATTGTCTCCAAACATAGTTTCTAAGATGTCAATTGCTGCAGACAAAATAAGCTCGCGAATAGTGTGAGTTTTTTTACATCTGGATATTTTGTATGACACTTTGTAAGAAGTAAGTAAAGCTTTTTCATTCACTGACAAAGTTTTTCTGTAAATGTTTTTGTTTTTGTTTTTCAATGATTTTAATTTCAATTCAAAGAATCTCGAGCTTTCTTAATGCAATCCAAATGTCTTTTAATTTTATAAGGTTTCATACTGTCGGCTGCCAATATTTATGAGCAAATAACGCACAGGGTTTTTTTTTCTCCATTTACTTCAGTAATGGTAAATACAAAATTTAAGTATTCATGGGAATATTTACTTCATTTAATTTTCGGGACTATGCTCGTCTGTGCACTTGTTGATGCTTTATTATCGTCAAATGTTTTCTTACGACTTAAAAATTTATCCATGATTTTGTATTAATCTACTACTGTAAATACTTAATACCGTGATTACAACTAACGCGCGCAAATCATAAAATGTACATTCAAGATAGAGTCGGTAGCTATAGAAGCATCGACACCACCAAGACTGATTGGAATTGTATGAGGTACAGCATTTTTACACGCCTTTTTGCGCAGAAGTCCGATAGATTGTCCAGACTCGCGCAGACGTTCGCGAGAATGCCAGATGTGATGGATATGATAGAAAGTACTATTTTTCTAATGACATTTGTACTTTTGAAAATAGATGATGGAGGAAATAAACCTCTTTAATCAATATTATTTTGCAATCTGTTGCAATTTAAAAATTAAAGAAAGGAAACAAATTACCTATAATAATCCTATTGCTTAAAAGCAATTTACTTAAAATATATATTAATTAAAAGTAACATAAAAATTTAATACTTATCTTGTTAATTTGTACAGTTTATAATTAAGATCGTATTGAAGCTTTAGCTCCAAAGTGCATTTTATTATTTCATTCAATGCATTATTATTATATACGGGGGGGGCGATAAAAGTTATGATTGAAAATTGGATCGCCAATAGTTAAAGTTTGAAAAGCACTGCCTTACGCTAAGCAGGTTGTGGTAATAAATAAAAAAAAAGACGAGAAATCAAGAATTTGCGTTGATTATATTTTAAATCGCATACTTATTAAAAATATCTATCCTCTCCCTTTAATTGATGATATTTTAGATTGTCCCCAAAATGTGTGTGCTAAAATTTTTACTACTCTGGATCTAAAAAATGGATTTTTCCATGTTGCAGTAAATGAAAGGAGCCTTAAATTTACTAGTTTTGTTACTCACAATGGTCAGTATCAGTTTAGATGAATGCATTTTGGATTAAGTACTTCCACCTTTATGCGGTACATAAATGCCATTTTCAGACATCTGATTTCTTAAAGTATCGTTTTCCCATATATGAATGATGTTGTTATTCCCACTGCTAATGAGTCCGAAGCCCTTGAATATTTAAAAATTGTTCTTGAGGTAGCTTGTAACTACGGACTTAAAATAAATTTTTTAAAAACGTCAATAGTTACATAATATAATTGAGTTTCTTGGCCATATCATAGTAAATGGTAAATTGTTTCTTTCCCTTTGAAAAACTAAAGCTGTTCTTAATTATCAAAAATATTAAAGACGTTCGCCGATTTCTTGGTCTTACTGGCTATTTTATAAAGATTTTAACCTCATATTCGACCATAGCAAAACCTTTAAGTGACCTCCTTCGTAAGGACTCCCCTTTCCAATATCATGCTGAACAACAAGCAGCATTTCAAAAATTAAAATACTTACTTTCCCAAAAACCCGTTTTAAGTACTTTTAATCAAAATTCTCCCTCTGAGATTCACACTGATGCGTCAGTTGACGATTTGGGGGCAGTCGTACTTCAAAGTCCATACATGACAACCAGTTATACCCTGTATTCTACATGTCAAAAAAGACATCAGACCATAGTGATCGAAGCACTTAAAACAGTGCTTCTCAAACTTTCAATATTCGCGACACAATACTCAATCATAATTTTCATTGTCCCCTCTCCATGCAATAATAATGAATTGCAATTCAATAATACTATATTTTGACGATAAAGCTACGATACGACTTTAACCTTTAAAGTGACATCGGCGTACATAAACGTCTCGCTCAGTCAAAGCATTAATTGTCCCGGACGTTATATACGTCCTTCTGAAGTACGATGATTTTTTCTGTGCACTGCTATCCGTAAAACTATTCCGAAGACTTTGGAATGCAATAAAAAGACCTTGACAGTATTTGTGAGGATTTACTTATATTCCAGAGGATTTTTTTTATTTTTATTCCTTTTCTACCCCCCCCTCCAATACATCACATGCTCACGGTGGCCCTGAGGAACGAATCACGTAACTTTCAATCGGTAGTGAAGCGATTAATTATAAACCGTACAAATAATCAAGATAAGTGTTAATATAAACGCATGGGGTCATTGGTAATTATCAAACTTGTTCTTAACTTATTATTGTTAAATTAATTATAAAATACATCGTGCAGTACTGATACATTTATCAGTGTACTTATATCAGTGTAAATGTATTTTGTGTATTTTTATCAGTGTAATGTATTTACTGATAGTCCTTTCAGTAAATTAATAATTTTTAAAAATAATTTTAATAATTTTTATGTTTTTCGGCTTTTTAATATGTTTGTGCCCCCTCTTTAAGTTATCACGCCCCCTAGGGGGCATTCCCCACTGTTTGAGAAACGCTGACTTAATATTTTTTACATTTATGTACTTGGAACCACATTCAAAATTCTTACTGACTGTCATGCCCTCGTCAAAACTTTAAGTAAAAAAGAGCTTAACCGCAGGATCTCCAGATGGGTAGTCTATCTTCAAGAATTTAACTATACAATAGAGCACCGTACAAGCTTAAAAATGGCTCATGTGGACACCCTAAGTTGACCTCCACATTGTATGCTAATTCAGAATAATGTTCATCTTTACTTTCTCAAAGCGCAAGATACTGCTGA
The DNA here is from genome assembly GCA_019973975.1 of Trichonephila clavata. NCBI lineage: Eukaryota > Metazoa > Arthropoda > Arachnida > Araneae > Nephilidae > Trichonephila > Trichonephila clavata. The sequence continues at coordinate 767 of BMAO01011528.1, read as the reverse complement.
CCAAATAACAGCGATAAAGACGTTTCTTGAAACAACACCGCATGACAACTACATCGTAAAGAACAAACTTTTTACAAAACAGTTAATGGTAATGATTTACTTGTGGTACCTGACTAAATGCAGGCCATTATTATTAAAACCGCTCATGAACGTGGCCATTTTGCAGTTCAACGCACCTAAACTTAGTAGACTTTTGCATCCCGCGACTTAAAGATAAAGTCGAAAAATGCATTCAAAACTGTGTTACATGCATTCTCACAAACCGTAAGCGTGGTAAACAAGATGGCATGCTCCACCCGACAGGAAAAAAACAATTTACCACTCCATACATTTCATCTCAATTATTTAGGTCCCTTTGCGACCACTTCTATGAAATGTAAGCGTGTTTTTGCAGTTATGATAGATGCATTCAGTAAATTTACATGGCTGTATCCCACTAAATCTACGGACGCTTCAGAAGTCATAAATCGATTAGAAAATCAACGGCATGTGTCTTCCAAAACCCCGCAAGGATGATCACTGATAAAGGATCAGCATTAACTTCCTCCGCATTTGTGTTTACTGCAATAAACACAACATCCTTTATATCTCCATTACAATTCAAAATCTAATGCCCAAATTGAAAAACAAAATTCAACCATCATTGCTGTGCTGTCAAAACTGTCTGTCGATTATCCTGAGAAATGGTATTCTCATGTACCCCACCTGCAAGAAACCCTGCATTCAACTTTTCAAAGAAGTATCAAGATGACTTCATTTGAACTTCT